>BQNB010205598.1:0-10605 GCA_026074375.1 Tanacetum coccineum | reverse complement strand
ATGATCAAGGAAGTCAAATCAAGATGATTCAAGTCAAGGAGATGATGCAAGATAACGATCTCAAGAACTCAAAGTCAAAAAGATAAAGGCTCAAGATCAAGATCACAAAGCATGAATGAATAAAGCCATTACAAACAAGACAAGACCAAAAACAAGGCAAAGCATAAACGTCAAAAGTCATATCTTCAACGTCAGGGGAGACAATGATAAAACAAAGCAAACTCCTACAAGAATGTTATCGGTGGTACGGAGGAGTTTGAAGAAAGAGACCTCAACATTAGGGGAGATTGTTAGCCTTAATTATATTAAGTCAAACAAGAATGTTATCGGTCTTATAAAGTCAAATTGGGTCTTGTAAAGTAATAGGCTAGTCGGGTTCAACGGGCTTGGATTGTAATCTAATATTGTCCGTGTTTCGGGCTCAAAGCCCAAGATATGCCAAGCCCGACCCAAGTAGAAAAGCCCATACGCCTACATGTTGGCTAGGGGTATAAAAGAAACCCTCTCCACACATGGAGAGGGTGTTGGTTGCATTTGTCTCACTTGTAACTCACCACTTTCTCTCTCTAATCTAACATTCCAAGTTTTCTCTCTTCCTTTCTTCTCTTCTTCATTTTTGGCTTATCAAAGGGCTTATTTGTGTTTGCTTATTGTTGTGTTTGGATTATATTGTGGGATAACAACATCCACATCAGCAGCTTCTTTATCCTTGGTCAAAGGCTTTTGGGTCTCAATTGGAGTATTGACAGTCTTCACACTAGCAAAAGCAAACTTCTTCAGGATCTCTGCTACATACTTATCATGACTTATAAAAATACCATCTTCTTTCTGTTTGACTTGTAATCCAAGAAAGAAGGTAAGCTCTCCCATAGAACTCATCTGAAATATACTTTTCATCAATGCCTCAAATTCATCACACCAAGACCTTTTTATAGAACCAAAAATAATATCATCCACATAAACCTGTACCAACATGATATCATTCTTTTCCTTTTTAATGAAGAGAGTCTTGTTAATGGTTCCTCTTCTGTATCCACTCTTCAACAATAACATAGATAATGTAGCATACCAGGCTCTGGGAGCTTGGTGTAAATCATACAAAGCTTTTACAACCTTGTAAAGCTTCTTAGGGAACTTATGATCTACAAAACCTAGAGGTTGAGACACATACACCTCCTCATTAATTGTGCCATACAAGAAAGCACTCTTCACATCCATCTGATAAACTATGAATCCCATATAAGAAGCAAAGGCCAAAAAGATCCTAATGGCTTCAATCCTAGCCACAGGAGCAAAAACCTCATCATAGTCTATCCTTTCCTCTTGCCTATGTCCCTGGGCAACCAACCTTGCCTTATTTAGAACCACAACACCTCTTTTATCCTGCTTATTCCTGTAGACCCATTTAGTCCCAATTGCCTTCTTCCCATAAGGCAAATCTACAAGAACCCATACCTTCTAAATCTTGAATTGCAATAGTTCTTCTTGCATAGCATCAACCTAACTTTCATCTTTAAGGGCTTCAAATATCTTCTTGGGTTCAATTTGAGATAGGAAACAAGCAAACAAGCAGTGCTGGAAATCCTTGTGATTATTTCTTCTCTACTTTTGAATATAACTTATAAAAGCATGGGCTCCAAAACTTTTGTTCACATTGCTCCTTGTTTGAACTGTTGATTTTGGATCTCCAAGAATTTGAGTTGTATGATAAATAGAGTGTATCTTTGAAGTGGGAATAGGACTAACATTCATAGTGAATTCTAAATTAGTGAAGTCAGCCACTGAACCCTCATCATCATAAGATGAATTGGTAAAAATACCATCATTTGAATTGCCATAAATATCCTCAAGAGCAGGTATTTGAGAATCATCTTGGTCAGGATAGTGTTTAGATTAGGAAAATATGGTCCATCGGAAGAACTGGCAGTACTAACTGGTGTACAAACAGTATTAATTGTGTTAGTACTGGTAGCTTTAGCAGCTCCTGCTTGAAGAAGCAAATCCTCTGTACTTTGAGCAAAGTCCTTTCTAAGAACTTCAGCTGCATCATTAGCCTCCTTTTCTTGTCTTTTAAGCCTTTCAATCTCTTCTAAAAAGGCTTGATCCTCCTAATCTACTGGCTCCTCATTTGTCTTTAAACCAGGATCCTTAGTAGGCTTTGCACCTTCATTATTTGCTTCTGAGTTCTTGACTGTTAAAGTATAAGAAGAATATATTGGCAGTACAAAGTAGTCTTGCGCAGGGTCAGCTTCCATTTCAGAATTACCTGCATTAATATTATCTTTGTGTATCTGCACTATGATTAGCTTCTTCTAGACCTGCAGTTTTGTTAGCTTGATTCTTTGATCTCACAGGCTAATAGTTCATTGAATCAGTTAAATAATCAAGATCAAACAGCCAATTAGGTCCTTTCCTTGTAATATTTGGTTTATTTTCTAAAAAGTTTATATGCAGGTTTTCTTCAACTTTCTTGGTTTCTAAATTGTATACCCTAAAAGCCTTGCTTTTTAGGGAATACCCAACTAAAAACCCTTTTTCAGACTTCCCTTCAAACTTGCCCAAATGGTCAATGGTATTCAAGATGGTCACATGGCTCCCAAAAGGTCTTATATAGCTTATGATAGGTATTTTACCAGTTATAAGTTCATAAGGTGTCTTGTTTTGAGGCTTGGTCACTAATACCCTATTAAGGACATAACAAGCAGTACAAACTGCTTCAGCCCAAAAAGTGTTAGGTAAAAATGAATCTGCTAGCATTGTTCTAGCAGCCTTAATAAGGGTCCTATTCTTTCTCTCACAACTCCATTTTGTTGTGGAGTTCTGGAATTACTGTATTCCCTCTTGACCCAAAAAATTCAATAATGTCCCTGTTCTTGAATTATGTACCATTATCACATCTAATAGTTTTAACCTTTTGATTTAATTGGTTCTCTATTTCTCTTATAAAGTCCTTAAGGATTCCACTAGTTTCATCCTTAGTTTTTAAAAAGAACACCCAACTAAACCTGCTAAAATCATCAGTGACAACTAGACAATAAGTCTTATGGTTTATGCTCCTTACAGATGTGGGTCCAAATAAGTCCATATGCAAAAGCTATAAGGGCTGACTAATAGAGCTCACTATTTTGGCCTTACAGGAGGCCTTGTGTTGCTTTCCTTTCTGACAAGCAACATAGGTGTGGTTATTTTGAAAAATCTTTGAAGGTAAACCTCCTACAAGGTTTCCCTTTACTAGTTTGTTAAAGTTTTTAAAGTTAACATGACCCAACCTTCTATGCCATTTGTTAGATTCATTAACTGTGGCCTTTACAATCAAACAAGCTAAACCTCTAGAAGGAACAATGTTCTTTAAGTTAAAACTGTACATATTGTTTTGTCTAGGGATTCTAAGTAATACTTGATTTTCATCAGGCAACTTAAAGTCAGAAGACAACACAAGTCATTCAGTGTCTGTAAAGAGAACCTTGTTCTTCTTGTCACACATCTGTGACACGAAAAAGAGATTGAAATGATGTAGTTCTTTCACAAATCACACATCCTCAAAATCTAACTTTCCTGTTTTTATTTTACCTTTACCAGTTATGTAACCTTTACTACCTCCTAAAGCAACAGGGACACCATTACAGTCTTGATATTCAGCAAGGTAGGCCTTGTTCCCAGTCATGTGCCTAGAACATCCACTATCAACAATCCCTTTGTTCTTTAAAACTCTTTATGGATTATCCTGCACATCAAATAAAAGAAATTAGTTTCTCTTAGGGACCTAAGTTATTGCTGACTTGGGTCTGCCTAGTGGATCTTTAAAATTAACATTTTTACTAAAGCTTGATCCACTATTGTATTTGGAGACTTTGTTCCAGTAATGTCTTTTGGGTCTCCAATTACAACCTGCTAAGGGCTTAACAGCAGTTTCCCTTATGCCCCCAACAACACTAACTGCTTTGTCCACAGCATTATTAACCTTTTGATTTGAAAATTTTGTTTTTGTGTTGTTGTTCTATTAAATGGCCTTTTGATAGATGAATGAGACTTATAAAAATTATTTTTTGGTCTGATTTCATTCACAATGGGTCTGGCAGTATTAACTTTCCTAGCAGTACTAGTTGTTGCTGCTTGACTAGAGAGATTTTGTCTAGTAGTATTAACTGGAAATATGCCAGTTTTAGTTAGTAATGCTTTTGGAACAAATTTAATTTGGTGATTCAATCTTTGCACATTGTTCCACACTGGTCTTTTCTCCCCTTGACCAGTACCCTTACCCTTCCTTTTGTTTAATTCAACCTGTTTAGCCATTCTTTTCTCATGAAAATCACAATCTCTAATAAGATGACTAAAATTGCCACATATAAAACATGCCTTTTTAATAAACCCATATCCCAAACCCAACCTTTTAGACATTAAACCATTTCAGTCTCTCTTGTCAGCTTTAGGACTTGGACTATATGTGTTTTGTTCTTTAACAATTTCTCTAGGAGTTTTTACATGCTTAACAGTATTAACAAAAGCAAAACTAGGTCTTTCCTGTTCTTTTGAAGGTTGAATCATGTATTCATCATCACTATCTGACTCATACTCCTCAATGATAGGAGCATCAGACCAAACTTTAGGTTGACTAACAACTTTGGGTTCAACTACAACTGGTTCAGGCATAGATTCAAGTGTTTCTACACTAGGATTGGACTCACAAGAGTCAAAATTACTGGATTGAGTGTCAGATTCACTAGTTTTAGACTGTTTTGGACCATATGTGAACATGGAATCATCTACTTCTCTATCAGGTCCTGAAGGTATGTAACTTCCTGTCATTGGAGGAGGAACTGCATGCATGCCTTCAACATTTGCAAATCTATCATGCACATGACTATCTTCTACATCACTTGACCTACTGTTAAATACACTTTGAAAAACTTCATTTTCATAACTTAAGACACCTTCATGTACTTGATCTCCATACCCAAGCCCAGATTTGTCCCTAGTACTCATCTGACTATTTAGCAGTTTACTAAGGCCTTTAGAAGAACTTTGAAAATTCTCAAGTTTAGTTTTTAATTCTTCTTTTTCTTTTGCAGCTTCTGCTAATAGTTTCTTATGATATG
This sequence comes from Tanacetum coccineum, assembly GCA_026074375.1. Classification (NCBI taxonomy): domain Eukaryota; kingdom Viridiplantae; phylum Streptophyta; class Magnoliopsida; order Asterales; family Asteraceae; genus Tanacetum; species Tanacetum coccineum. The sequence continues at coordinate 5,509 of BQNB010205598.1, read as the reverse complement.
TAAGCACATCAGTTTTATTATCTAAATCAATTTTCATAAATCTAATCTTTTCCTCATTCCAAAGTTGATTTTTCTGATGAGCAACTAATTGAGCCTCTACTTTTTTTAAAGCTTGAGTATAGGCTTGATTTTCAATACTAGCATCACCAAGTTATTCCCTTTGTTCATCATATATTTTTTTAAGTTTAGCATATGATTCCACACATTCTTTTGAACAAGATTTTACCTCAGTGTCAGAGCCTGAATTGCTGTAAGCCATCAAAGCAAAGTTCTCTTTTTCATCCTCTGCATGACCAGTCCAATCAACACCTTCTCCGTCAAGAGTTACCAAGGATTTAGGTTCCTCCTGTTTTCTAGGTCTCCTCCCATTATCTTTTGCTCTATATCCAGTGTTCCCTGTATCTCTTCTTCTGCTTTCTTGATTTCTTGTTGATCTGCACTCTCTAGCAAAGTGCCCTGTGTTGTGGCAATTAAAACACTCAACCTTGGGCTTGTCAAAGCCAACTGGCTCTTTGTCATCAAACTACAGCCTTCTACCTGTCTTTTTGTAAAACTTCTTCAATCTCATTGAAATCGTGGCTACTTGCCATTTCAAGTCCATCTCTTCTAAATCAAACTCGTCAAGCTGCTCCAGATCCTCATGATCCAAATGTGGACCACTGGATTGATTAGCAAAGAAAGAGTACATAAGTAGTGTATGATGAAGAGTTTTCCCTTTGTGGGTTGTAGCCAGAAGAAGTAGAAACACCATAAGCAGTACTAACATCATTAGTACTGCTAGTGCTTTCAGAAGAAACAAAGGTAAAATTCTATGCACTAGAAGATGATCCAGTAGAGCCTTTAATATCAGACTCAAAGACTCTAAGATTGTTATAGAGATCATCAAAACTAAGACTATCCACTCCTAGTTTGGTCCTCATGACTAAGGATACTTGAGACCAGGAAGAAGGTAAAGACCTAAGGAACTTCTGATTTGCATCTTCAGTGGAGACACCTGCACCATGAATCTCAAGTTGACTCAGAAGACTCTGAAACCTGTCATAACCTTTGTGCAGTCCTTCTGAGTTGGATACAGAAAAGCCTTCAAACTGTTGCTTTAAAATGTATTTCTGCATCTTCTTTGATTCATCATTGCCACCAAATCTAGATTTGATAGCATCCCACATCTCTTTAGCATTAGTCATCTTGTGAAATTTTGCTAAATGGTCTTCTGGTAAAGCCATAAGCAAGGTGGTCCTTGCTTTTCTTTCTCTTTCTCTGGCTAAAATTTCTTCAGCAGTTTTAGGAGGCAGAACCTTTATTACTCCATTTGTATCTGTTGAGACACTTACAGGACCATTTCCTTTTTGTATGACTTCCCATATAGGATAGTCTGTATGGCTCAAGTAATGTTCCTTTCAAGGCCCAATGTATACCCACTTCTTCAGAATAGGAAGTTTAATGGTTGACACAGTGTGAGGGGCTTGTTGTGTTGGAGTTTGTTGTGGTGGTGGTGGTGGTGGATTTTCATCATTTGAACCTGCCATTGAATAGATCTGAAAGGTAAAGGTTTAAAACTGATGTGTTTTGGTTCTTCTTACTCAGAGCTTCTCAACAGGCTCTGATACCACTTGTAGATCCCAGACTTAATAGATCTTTCTAGCCTGTTAAGGGTGGTAGCCAATCTGAATAGATCCAAACTAACTACAAGAGAAACAATGACTATGAACAATATAAGCTATGCGGAAACTAACTTATATTGCTAAGAAGAACAATGATTAAAACAGAACTTTGATTACTATTAATCTGCTAGCTTACAGATTACTAACTATGAATGATTGTGAAACTTTTATCTCTAACTAGTGCCATAGGGTTCCTTTTATACACCAAGGAAACCCTAATGAGCTTACAAAACGCGTTAAGTGATCATGCATATCTATTCCTAATATATCTCATGCATATCACTTAAGCAGTACTAACTAACAGTACTAATATACAACTAGCAGTACTAACTATAACTGGCAGTACTAACAATGTACTGGCAGTACTAACTAACTATCAACAGTACTAAGTGTAGAAGCTCTAAATCCCAACAAACTTGTATTTCTTATTATGTAACCGAACCTATTATGTATGTTTATGATGTTGTTATATATATCGTCGATTTATTTATGTCATCGTTGATCTCATTTTTATATATTCTCTGCGTGTCGTGATCTCATTTTATATATCGTACTCATTGCGTATCGTGGTTATGTTTTGGATGAAATATCATGTGTTATTTTCTTGTGTGAAGTTAGAAAATGGCACCGAAGAAAAGCAATATGGGCATGTCCGCCATTGAAGAACTGATAAACTAACGCGTGGCTAATGCGTTGGCATAACATGAAGCAAATCGAAATAGTGGAAATGGTAATGGAAACGATAATGGAAATGGAAGCCACGATTCAGGAGGCGGTGGTGGAAGGATGCCACATATTGCTCGTGTGTGCACGTACAATGAGTTCTTGAACTTCCAACCCCTTAACTTTAAGGGAACTAAAGGGGCGGTAGGGTTAGCCCACTGGTTTGAGAAAATGGAATTTGTGTTCGACATCAGCAACTACACTGTGGAATGCCAGGTAAAGTATGCCACATGTACTTTGTTGGGCGATGCGCTAACATGGTGGTATTCCCATGTTAGGAATGTCGGACATGTTGCTGCTTATGGGATGCCGTGGAAGACGTTGATGAAAATGATGACTGAAAACTATTGTCCGAGGAGTGAAATAAAGAAGCTAGAGACCGAGTTGTGCAACTTGGTTGTGAAAGGTACAGATGTTGAGAGCTATACTCAACGCTTTCAGGAATTGATTCTTCTATGTTCAAGAATGGTTCCCGAAGAATCTGACAGAGTGGAGAAGTATATTGGTGGACTTCTTGATATTTGAAGTCAGCTTCAGAAAAACTATCTGGCTTATCATTTTCTCTCATCACAATTATTTGTTCCATGAAATCCAAACCATGTGGTTGATCAGTAGTTATTCTGACAACTTCTGTAATCCTGTGATTTGAGAAATAGTCTTCTAGATTGTTTCTGACTCTTCTTTGATTTTGCTTGTATACTCTTTTATGTCATGCATATTTCCAATGTTGAATTGATAGCCGTGCGTCTTCGTTGAAATTTTTGAATTCTTTTCGAACCCAACGATTCATCTTTTCTTCCAGATCAACTTCTGGAAATCGTTCTGTGTGTATCTTGTGAAGCGAAAGAATATACTTCTTCTCCTCAGTATTTCCATACTTTAGAAAGAACAGATCTTTGTTTTACAAATACCTTGAAGGTTCATTTGGATTCCGTTGTGGTCCAAAGAATACGAGAGGTCTTGGTACTGGACGTCTTATATCCTCTTGTCTCTTTCCAAATGTAACCTTTGCCCTTTTGTGTTCTGAATATTTCATTTATAGTCCTTTGACTTTGGTCAGTTTATTCAGATTTTGTACCGTGTTGACGGTGATGATTTTTGTGAGAATTATGACGAATTGAGGTTTATTGTGATTAATAATCCCTTTTGGAAGGTATTATTGTGTTATTTGTATTCCGGGTGGTTTGACCCGTGAATTTTGAGAAATGCCAAAAAACGAGTCTGACACGTCCGTTAATGTCCAAATGAGTTTTGAAGGGTGTAAAGTGAAAATATGTCATGTGAATACTCTAGGTTAATGGAAAAGTATTTTTAAAGTGAATAAAAATGCTAATTAACTTTGGGGTAAATTTTACGGTTAAGTTTTACGAGTATTTAAGTGATCCCGACACGAAAAGAAAGGCCCGAGACCCCATGGGATACCATGGCCGGTCAAAAGAAGACTAGGGAGACAAGGTGGCTTAATTTTAGCTAACCTTGTCCAAATTGTACATAAGATGCTTTCCTTATCCTCATTTTTACACATAGTTCATTTTCAAAATCAAAAAAATATCCTCTCCCTTCTCTCTTGTGTTCGTCCGCACCTACAACACACACACTCTTATAATTTTTGAAGTTTGATCAAGAAAACATGAAGACATAAATATTTGGGGTTGATTCTAGTGTTTGGTTATTCATTTAAACAACGTTTGGGTTGTCCGGTTCGTGTCGAAATCTACAAATTTGAAGATTTTCTTGTAAGTTTTCAAATTTAAATTTTGTTTGTCCTTTTGGGTTTATTTTGATGCATAGATGTTAGTTGTACAAGTTGATCGTTGTGAAAATCGATTTCTAAAAGCAAAATGAATAAAAAAGGGTGGTGTTTGGTTCGTGAATAGTAAAAAGGAAAAAGAGGGTTTGTAGTTTTGATGTTGTGGCCGTGATGGTTGAATAATATATGATGCTAGAATGCTTATTTTTTATAGTAGTTTGTATGGCTTATTCGGGCTTATTTTTAAGCTATTTCTTGGCTTATTTGGGCTTATAGTCCAAGTGATTTTGATTATTTTTGTGTTATGGCGTATGTTGTGGACTATTTTTGAGGCTTATGATAGTAACCAAATGCGATACGTAGCTTACTAGCTTATTTTAAGCTTAATATACGTAATTTTGAGCATATGGGCTCACGACCCAATATGTCCATTTAAGCCGTGGCTTAATCGGAGGGCTTATTGTGGTCCGGATTATTTTCTACATATAAGTATATACTTATATATGTAAATGGACATTGGTTTTGGACTTGGATCGTATTTTGGACTTATAAATGTCTTAATGAACCCTTGTTGGGCCTTAAAGCCCAATAAGCGATATTTAGTAGTTATGAGAGTTTTGACGGACTTTTGAAGGTGGAAATGTATTTACGAAGTGATATTGAACGATATTTTGGGAAAAACGTGTTGGTAAGCGTTAAAGATTGAGATTTTGGGATTTTGTCGAAAAGTGTCGAATTTGTGAAAAATGTTGAAAAATAAGGTTTTTTTTTGGTAAAGAATTGAAAACTAACCTAGGCAAAAAACAGATATATAAGGTTTTAAATCTTGGAAAACGTTGTATAAACGTACGGGTCATGTCGAAATTTCGTAAAAAGTTTATACTTAGAAATTTTCTTAAAAACATGATTTTTGATTTTAAATAATAAAATAATATTTAATTATTTTATTTATTTAATAAATTCCCTAAAAGACGAAAAATATAATTTTTCTCGAAACTTCTCTAATGCGTTTAATATGAGTAAACGTTTCATTTTCAACCGTATAATGATTATTTTGGAGTGGCTAAGATGTACCGAATGGACTTGTCGAGATATATTTATAATTAATAATTATAAATATTTATTTACATTACTTATCTATTTTCTCTAAATAGTATAAGTATGTATTATCGAGGAATGAGATTGATATGATTGTGGAGTTAAGTCATCAACCATCACACTACTAAATTATTTTGGGTAATTGTACAATGCGTTTAAACTCTATGCATCAAACGTAAAAAATTGTTTTGGAATTGAATGATTAAATTGGGACATTAACTGGACTAGGTCGTGTGCGGGCGTCGTTGTATTTGCTTGTGTGATTGAGATTTGGTTG
>BQNB010205596.1:0-10605 GCA_026074375.1 Tanacetum coccineum | reverse complement strand
CGTTTTCTGTGACTTGTGCATATGGACTATGAAGTAGCACCCCATTGTTACCATTCCGCTGCTACCAGAATTTGGGGGTGTTACACAAACAAAACAATCTATTCAAACAAATTTACACAAATAAAATTTTCAGTAAAATTTATACAAAAAATTTAATAACAAATTTTTTAAGAGAACCATAGAGGATTCCGGCAATGCAGCGGGTTCAACATAAATGCCGGCAAGACTGTGTCCAAAGATTTCGGTGAGCCAATAATTCCGGCGAGCAAAGATTCCGACGGCACCTGTAAAAAATGTTATAACATAAACAGATATAAAGATTTATAAAGAATAAAACCTTTAAAACTTAAAAGAAACATAGATCTATAAACAAAACTCAAAAATAATAAAGTTTACAAAATAAACTTTATAATAAATATTAACAAACTTTAAATATAAAACACACATATTCCGACTAACCTACAACGGCGACAGCAGGTCCAGTGGTGGTGGCAGCCGGCGGTGGTGGGGTGGCAGCCGATGGTGGTGTTGTGTTTTTTTAAGAGAGAGAGAGATGGATTGTAGTGTTGTGTGTTTTTTTAAGAGAGAGAGAATGAGAAAATGAGATATGAAGATGAGTTTATAATGGACCCGAACAACTTTACTTTTCAACTTTCAATAATTCAACATTTGACCAAATTAACAATCACCATTAATGGTATTAAAAAGTTTCCATAATATGCGTATGCGCACAACTGTTATATGCGTGTACAACTGTTATATGCGTTTGAAGCATTAATTGATTAAGAAATTCAGTTTTAAAAAATTCAGTTTTAAGCATTTGGGGCAAAATGCTTTATATGTAATATAGATACTACATATAAAATATTTTAGACCCTCTTTCTTCACTAAATGCAATTTTTTAAGTAATACAAAATGTTATGCATGATGTACAACATTTTATGCAAAAAAATAAAATTCTACTAAACATTTCTTTCTTCATTCAATGCAAACAATTAAGTAATACAAAGATTAATGCACATTGTACAATCTATACTACTTATAAAACAAAAACACCACTCTCTCTTCATTAATGCACAAAAAAAATTAAGTAATACAACTTATTAAGCTTATGATACAATCCTTAAATGCAACTTGATTTTAAATAACACATATCATAAAACTTATAGTACAATCCTTAGATGCAGAAAACTTATATAGTTTTTAAGTAATACAAGTTTTAATGCTATGTATACAATTATTTAATGCACCAATGCACACATATAATTAATGTTATAATTAACGCTATTATAAAATACCCCATCACTCCAAAGTACAATTAATATAATAGATGATACAAACCAAACAAGCTATTAATAAATAATACCAGAAAGTATTTCTTCTAAGCATTTGTCAAACCCGCAAGCCAAACCAGTGTCTTAGCTTTTTCATACAATAGAGGCGAAAATTGATCATTCGATTGTACTGATTACTGTTACAACAATTAATTAACATTAAACATCTTATGTTTAAGAATACTTTTTATAATTACAATCATTATATGACAATATGACTCGAAAAACATTTATGATTACATTTTCTCGTTTTGATTATTAATTTTTGGAAACGCAAAATATAAAAAAGAAAGTGTATTAAACGGAAACGAAAAATGTGAATGCCACGTGTATCTAAAACAAAGTTTTGGAGAATCAAACATACTTCAAAACGCGATTTTTGTATGCATAATACAAAACGACACATATCAGCTTATCATTTCTCGCCACGACAACCGCTTTGGTACTAGCAACGCTACAGTATCTGCTATTAATATATGAAATATGTTGCTCATAGTCTCATACATAAAGTTATCTAACATAAAAATCTAGCTATCTGTAAAGCTATTGTAATGAAAAATGATGATCGAAAAAATTATTCGTCAGAAATCAAGATTGCAGGGTACCCGCCGCAGCAACGCGCGGGTACCCTGCTAGTAGACTTTTGTAAAAGTTTATGGTGTGTTTGTTGTGAGGGTGTGGATTTAATGGAATGGTTAGAAAGAAATAAAAGCTGTTTGTTTTAGGTATATAGGTTTCGAAACGAAATGGTCTTCGTCGCAAAACGCCCGTCAAAGAACCTCCTTTTAAATGACATTAAGCTAGCTTCCTTTTCATGGATCTCAAGTAGACATAAGAGACTCTCTCTTAACCGGGTGGAATGGTTTATAAATCCTTGTAAAGCCATTTTCATCTCTCATTTGTAATTTTTTCCCTTAGCTTCTTGCTAGTGCCTTCTTTTTATATATTTCTTCTTGCCGTTAAAAAAAAGGTATATAGGTTTCGAAATAGTGATCGATAAGTATAGATAAAGGGTTAGATGGAAGACATTTAATGGGCCAGGTTTTACATGCCTCTAACTTTTTTCCACAATATATTTTTAATTTAAAGGTCATATGTCCATGTAGGGGGTGAGTGTAACCCTTGCCCTTTTTTGTGATTTGAATATTCTAATTTAGTCTTTTGACTATTCGACGTTTGTCAGTTATTTAGAATATTGTACCGTGTTGACGATGGTGATTTTATGAGAATCGTGGTAATTGAATGTTTATCGTTTATAATAATCCTTTTAAAGGTTATTATTGGGTTATTCATATTCCGGGTGGTTGACCCGTAAAATTTGAGAAAATACCAAAAAACGAGTCCCGACACGTCGGTTAATGTCCAAAACGAGTTTTGGGAGGTCTAATATGAAAATATGTCAAGTAAATACTCTAAGTTATTGGAAAAGTATTTTTAAAGTGAATAAAAATGTTAAGTAACTTTGGGGAATAATTTACGGTTGAGTTTTACGAGTTTTTAAGTGATCCCGACACGAAAACGAAGACACCCGGGGGCATAGGATGCCTTGACCGGTTGTAGATAAGCTTGGGGGACAAGATGGCTGATATGTGAGAAATCACATATCCTTTCTATATCAAAAATGGCCTTAAAATGATCAAAATGTGCAAAAATATGCTTGTATTTGTGTATTTTGTTGTTTGTGAATGTGTAGGTACGGATAATGCAAAAATCACAAGAAAACAGTCAAAACTGGACAAACACGGAAGGACAAAACCCATCAAATTACCCAAATGAGCCTTAATGTTAAACCAAATTCACAAAAAGTCCCAAAAAACCCTAACATCGTTCGTCCTTTGTTATTAAATGGACTAATGGTCGTTAGCCCTTTATAACAAACTCTTAAAGAACCATTTACCCGAGCCCAAGATATACACTGGCCCAATTTCTTTTTACCCGAGCACAAGTAAACACTCACACCCCCGGGTCAAACAATTTTAAAAAAAGTAAAGAAAAGGGCGTGGGAAAAGAAGTTACTATTCATCTTCTCCCCCAATTTACTCCTACGTAAAATCAAAAGGGTAAAAATTACTTCCGAGCTCATCCTACGTGGCTTAAAGATTCGAGAACCAAGTGACAGCTTGGCATCAAACACGTCACTTCTGGTCAATTTTACAAAGGAATGACACGTGGGATCCTAAAGAAACACACAAGGAATGAACCAACGGGCATTTGGTCCAATGATATGGAGGTTTTACCCTCCCAGGCAAGGTCTCATGTTCGAGTCTTGTCTAGGGCGATAGGGGTTTCCTCCCGCGTGTGTAAATCTCTGAGTCATTAATAAAATTAGTAAGAATGTTTAACAACATGTAGAATCGTATAAGCGCCGGGACAATGTGAAATATAAATGGAGAAGAATACTAATGTACAGTGAGGTGATCTGTATAGTTTGAGAGACGAGAGATGTGAGAGTGTGTAATATTATACAAATCTATATAAATTATTATATATCATGAACACAAAATTTATATCAGGGTTTTATGAGAATGTTGTCTTAAATTATAACTATGGAATGTTTAAGAATATTAGCATGTTGTTATTTACATTCTACAAAACAAAATCCATAACTTTGGAATTTTTTAGTTTATGGTTCAAAAAAAGTAAGATCAGATCGAATTAGATCTCAAGATCATATGGTTAAGATAGGGTTCATATAAGATATTAAGCATGCAAAGATCCTACGTAAAACCGAGGTTATTTTTGCTTTGCAGTATCGTAAAATTGTAAGATCACAATCTTAACAACCATGCCCGTAGCACTATTTCTTTGGATATACATGTCATTAGAAATGCATGTCATTGAAAAACTATTTTCTAGTTGTTTCAAGCATAGTTGTTAAGATCTCGTTTAGATCTTATGACTTTTCGATTTTACGATTTCGTTTAATAAAAACGAGTCGATCACTCATAGGATCATAAAAGGCATAGGATCTTAAGTAAGATCTCGATCTTATCATATGATCGTAATATCTAGATCCGATTCGATCATACTTCCTTTATATTAAGTAACTATTAAACTATAAATGAAGGAATTTTGTTGAAGTAAAACAATAGAGGAAGCGCGGATTTTTAAAAATATTTTATAAGAAATATATAGATTTTTAGATTATAAGATCTAGCGTACTTAATCACCGATTATATATTTTAGTATTCTGAAGCATTACGCGTTGTATTAGGCATTGCATATTCATATTATTATACCTTTTAGAACTCTTTGTTCTTCAAAAATTTGTTAAACAATCAGCTTTAAATACGAGTTATTACTCAAATAGGACTTTTAAACATTTAAGTAAGATCTTCTGATTTTACGATTTAGATCCTGCAAAGACAAAATTAATGAATATCAGGATCTCGGTCTTTTTTGATTGCCTTGGTTTCAAGATTAAAGATGTATGGACAAGTCTTGCATCCAATATATTTAATATAGAGGTGAGATCTACAAAGAACCTTATCATCTCAAAGAACAAAAGGGGAGATCTTGACTTTTCATTTTATTTCAATCCAATGGCTAAGATGAAAAGCCCCAACCATATATAAACCCTTAAAATGTCCCCTTACCCTTCATTTATTATCCAATTTTCTCTCTCCTAAAAAACACACAAATACGACTCTCTCAATATATCTATCGGAAAATAACAGAACCACTGCCGGAAAATTACAAAACACCGCCGAAACTCAATTCTATCATCGTAAATCACCATAAAATCACAAAAAATAATCGTCAATTACAAAAATCACAAATCACCTCGATTTATTGGAAAATTACAAAAATCACAAATCAATCACCGGAAAATCACAATCTAATCATCGGAAATTACACAAATCACCGTCGTATACACTTATTAAGATCTATTATTCTTTAATAATGGTTGAAAATCAGTTAATCACTGCAACAGAAGTGCAAAAACATATCGAGAATGAGAATGAATCAGATCCAAAAGTTTCAGATCCTAAAGATGCTGTAGAAGAAATTACAAGTAAAATCACATGTGATTCTGCTGTTGTAGTGTTTTGTTATGAACAAATAGAAATCACATGTGATTTGTTCCTTTTTATTGTATACTGAATTAAATCATACTATTTTGATATAAAAAAGGACAAATCACATGTGATCCTGGTGTTGTAGTGTTTTGTTATGAAAAAATCTCAATCACGTGTGATTTGCTTCTTGTTGTTATAGAGTGAACAAAAAACAAGATTATATCTATAAAAAATGGATAATCACATGTGATTCTGCTCTTGTAGTGTTTTGTTATGAAAAATGAAAATCACATGTGATTTGCTCATTGTTGTTGCAGACTGAATCGAATGGGACAGTTTTAATAGAGAAAGGAGCAAATCACGTGTGATTCGCTGTTTGTAGTGTTGTGTTATGAAAACAATGTCAATCACGTGTGATTTGCTTCTTGTTGTTGTAAAGTGAATAAAATAAGACTATTTTGATATAGAAAAGGGCAAATCACACGTAATTATGGTGTTATAGTGTTTTGTTATGAAAAATGTAAATCACGTGTGATTTGTTCCTTTTTGTTGTAGATTGAATCAAATAAGACTATTTTGATATAAAAAGGAGCAAATCACAAGTGATTATGGTGTTGTATCGTTTTTGTTTTGAGAAATTATAAATAACATGTAATTTTCTCTTTGTTGTCATAGACTAAACCAAATTTGAATGCATTTTGATCTATGAAGGAGTATCACATGTGTTTCAGTTGTTTGATTATCCCAAATCACATGTCATTCAGTTGTTTGATATACAAAAATGGTTTAAAATCATGTTTTTATATGGTACTATGTGATGTATTTGCAGATGCTGAAGAAATTCTATGTAAAAATTCGTCATGGGCTCGAGACAAATGTGACATGAAAGGAAGATGATAGAAGAATGGAAGAAAAATCACTTGAAGTTAAAGTGGAGCCGAAAAAGAAATGTCAACATCGTCAAAAAAGACTAATTTGCATACCAAAAAAACTTGTTCGTTAAACTCAAAGGCAAAGAGAAATATGACATTGATTGGTGTTTGAAAAGTTTTATTTTAAATTCACTTTTACAATTTCATTATATGATTTTACACATTGTTAACTAAATATATGTGATTCTCTTTTACTTGAATATTTTGAATTCTCTTGTTATTGAATGCTATATTCTTTGTTATTTATATTATGTTTGAATTTTCGACACAACACAATACTCAAAATACATAAAAAATATACAAAATACAAACCATGTGATGTCTAATAAACATATTACAAACTAAAGTATTAAAGTACTGCAAATCACATGTAATTCATGCGTAAATCACATGTGATTCATGTATGAATCATATGTGATTTACCTCAACAACATCTATATTACCTGTATGAATAAGTAAGAAACTAAAACAGTCATAACAACAGACTTGTTTCATTGAATACATCTTTGGATTAACTTTTTGTAATTACTCTACAGTCAATTAAAATAAGATATTTTAAACTATTAAAACTCAGTACAAATCTCATGTAATTTTGTACAAATCACATGTGATTTTGTACTAATCACATGTGATTTTATACACACCAAACCATAAGCCTATCACAAAAAAAGACAATACACAACACTACACTAATAGACCCAATATCAAATGACCATCAGTAGTAGACATATACTAAAAGCTAATATATAGAAGGAATCCAAACACACAAATTGCACACACTCATTCTCGGAAAAACATCAGCAACCAAACATCAGCTGACGAACGAGACAACCAAATAGCAACAATAAACCCAACGCGTACTCAACAGCTCATATTTTTTGACAGCACTTTCGAGGATCTTGCAACCACGTCTACCAATCAATAACTTTCTTTATTGATCTTCTCGTAATCCAAGCAACTAAATATCAGCTCATTCTAATCTTCACGTACACTTTCGTTCAAAATGGCACTTTGTGAACTATTTGAAGTTGAGTATCATCTTCATCTTTACAACTCTATTAGATTTACCAACAATAACGGCATCAACATTTTTACACATTTGTCTTCGTGACGACCTAACTTATAACGAGAAAAGCATAAATCAAGTTAAGAACCTAAAATAAGCAACGTCTAATGGTTATATCCAAAATAAGCAACAAGATAAGAAAAAGCTAAAAAGCTAAAAACTTAAAAACATAAATAAGCAAATATATACTGATTATATACAAAATAAGCTATCAAAATTAGGATATATCTTTATTATACTAACCTACAACTGTGCACTTTTTGTGAAGAGCTACAAGTGAGAGTATAAGCACTAAGCAACGAGAATCATTCACTCAGAGACGTGTCTTATTATAAAAATCTTTTAATATAACTTGTGTACTTTTTGTTCTTTAATGTCATTTTTATACTTAAAAAAGCCCCAACTTCTTTACCAACTCTCATAAGCTCTAGCTCTTATAAGCTTTAAGCTTCAGCTCCAACCACTTGCTAACATCACCATTAAAAACCCATAACATCAAAAATGCCCATTCATAAATAAAAACTTACTAAATCACGTGTAATTATCACAGTCGCATTTCATCAAACACATGGTGTGCATCAACCCATAACAACAACAATAACAACAAGTATAAACACAAAATACAACAACCTACCAAAATAAGCAACAATAAGCAACAAAGAGCTATAAAACCTAAAAAGAAGCAACATCTATTGCTTATATCCAAAATAAGCAACATCTACTGCTTTAATCCAAAATAAGCAACAAATAATAACAAAATAAGTAACATCTACAGATAATATCCAAAAATTAGCAACAAAACCTAAATAAACAACAAATCACCTTTAGATAATGCTAATTCATCTCGTATGTCCATTATGTGACGTTAATTTTGATCAATTTAGCATGAATAGCGGTTAGGGTTTCGTTGCGGTGGTTTGGCGGTGGTTTTAGGGGTGGTTGGTGTGTGAAAATAGTGTGTGTATGTGTGTGTTTAACGGGTGGGAGTAGTTTATGATAAATGAATGTAACAGACAAGCGAAGTAAGTGAGAAGACGTGATTACAAAAATACCCCTTAGTAAATAATTAAAATAAAATGACAAAATATCTCAGCCATTGGATTGAAGCTGGATGGGTGGCTAAGATTGCTTGGTTTGTTCTTTAGTTAGAAGGTGTTTTATGTGGAACTTTTGTCATAATGGTTGTTATAACAATAAAATGGTAAACATATTTTATTATAAAGAAATGATAAATCTACATAATTTTTACAAAATAAAATTTATAAAATAAATTACTATATATAATTAAAAGGCATTATTGTCTTGGTAATGATGAGGTGAACAATACTAATGATCATTAGTATTAACGGTCGTTACGTAGCTACTGTTAACTTTTCTTTTTAAAAAAAATTAACTTTAGATTTTACGTAATTGGTCCTTCAAATTTTACATAATTCGTCTTTCACGTCGTGAAGTATCTTTGGGGTTATCAAGCTACGATAATAGTCCCTGAAGTTATCTGTCTGTTGCAAAGTTAACGTAAAACCTCACACTCCGCAACGTAACGCGAGCGCAAGACCTCGTTTAAAAAAAGAAAGAGAACACCACATACTAGCATTTCACCTCATTTAATAAATTTTATTTGACATTAAAAATTCTAACATTGTTGTATAAAAACAGGAAACAGAAAAGACCAGTAGAAGCATCGAGTAGCAATCAATCATCAATGGCAACCACTTCACTCATTTCCACTCCCACTCCACTTCCATCTAACAAACTCTCTATATCCAAAACCATCTCTACCCGCCGCACCTCATTTACAGTAGCTGCTGTTGCATCTTCTTCTAACTCTCCAGTACCACCAGAATCTAAAAAACAGAAACACTCATCAGTCAACAAGTTTCTAGACTCGTGTTTTGTATTTTGTACTTCAGTGGCTCTTTCTGCTTCTGTGTTTGTTACAGATGTTGATGCATTTGTTGTGACTACACCTAGGAAGCAGCTGCAGAATGATGAGCTGGCTACTGTTCGTTTGTTTCAGGATAATACTCCTTCTGTTGTTTATATTACTAACTTGGCTTCTAGGTACTTTCTTATTACTAGTATTACTTATTTACTTGTTTCTATTTTATTTTTTTAAAGGGTTTAATACCACCTACATCATACAACAGTCAACATATCTACAATACTTGTTTCTATTTTGATATCATGCCAAAATATTATTGCCACATGTACAAAATGATTCTTGGAAATGAGGAGACATAATTAATTGATTACAAATGTCATCATCTTGCGGTGTTAGTATCTTAGCATTCGTCCCAAAATCTAATCAAGTCTAACATATAAATCCAAACTTCCATTTTAAAACCAATTGGCGATACAAGGAGTAGCCAACCAAGCTTATATGTTAACTTTTAGATTATCTTTTTGGGTTTGCACACTTAACTAGTTATATAGGGTGTGTTTGAGATTGCTTATTTTCTCTGGTTAAAAATAAGTACTTCTAGAAATCTTGTTTCGATTTGCTTATTTCGTAATAAATGTAAGAATGCTCAGAAAGTAATCATTTGCTGACAAATTTCAGTCAAGTTTATTCGTATAAGGTAAAAAATATGTTTGCAAAAAAGTAATTTTAGTTTCAGCTCCCTACATGCTTATCCTATCGAAACTGCTTATTTTTAACTGAAAATAAGAAGATAGGCAGAAGATAACACAAAACTGTTTCTTCTTGAGAATAAGCACAAAAGCAGAAGAAGAAAAAAAAAAAGCAATCCCAAACACCCCTATACTATTGCTCATATTATATTTATCATATTATATTAGAATCACATGCCCCATACTCCGGTGTTGGAGGATGTGTTTACATTGGATGTGTTGGAGGTGCCACAAGGATGTGTTTAGGCAGGATGTGTTTGAGTGAATTTTATTGTTTGGTTTAGGCAGGATGTGTTTACATTGGATGTGTTGGAGGTGCCACAAGGATCTGGATCAGGCTTTGTTTGGGATAAGAATGGTCATATTGTTACAAATTATCATGTTATCCGAGGGGCGTCCGACCTCAGGTTAGTTGCTTTTCATAGTTCCTACATGTCATTCATCGAGTATTGTCTATCATAAGAGATATGATTAAATGAATCTTGTGTGTTGACTGAAAGGTATGGTGGTAGGTGTAACTTTGGACTTATTAGTTAGGTTAGGATAGTTATAAAGAAGCAGCAAAGTTACTGATATGTTTCCGTGTAGATATATTTTTTATAAAATAGTGACCTAGATTG
>BQNB010205595.1:0-10605 GCA_026074375.1 Tanacetum coccineum | reverse complement strand
AGACTGTTTTCAAAGAAATAAATCAAGGATCAGCAACTTGGTGTTAAGAATATATGTGAGAACAATTTAATTCATTTAATTATCAACTACAAATCATTTGTTAATGAAATACCTGTGGAAAAGACTTGGCCACTTTCTCCGCATCGGGTGGCCGAGAATCTGGATTACTGGCAGCAACAAGGATGCAATGCCTTTGAAGACCAACATTCTGGCTTCCATTTAGGGAGCGACACATCTTGTCATGATAAAACTAGGAATTGTTAATTACATGCATAATGAGCACAAATCAAAAAGAGATGCAATGACCTAATGAGTAACTACAAACCTAGTATATAATAAATATAAAAAGAAAAACATAAGAAGCAAAAAAGGATACAGGCCAGTAGGAGGACGACGATGCGTACCATTAGAGCTTGAGCAAGTCCTTCAGCAATTGCAGCATGTCGGAATCCATCAGCACTGAATTCGATGATAGCTGATAGCCACTTGAAGAAACAATTTACATCATTTGTCCAATCTGTCTGATGTAACAACCAAGCTGCAATCAAGATGAACAGATTGGAGAATAACATATACTATCATGACAATACAATATTAGGGTACGACCGTAAGTTTACAAAAATCAATGAAAGAGTAAACGCACAGCTGCAAGATGCATGAGCATTGAATACCACCAAAGCGAGTTCAATATTATTATGACTTTCTGCTTCCTGATGAAAAGAGTATACGAAAGAACTAGTAGCTGCAAGTACTAGAAGCTTAAATACACGGATAGAAACTGATTTAAATACTTACAGAAGATCCATTATCACAAAACGACCTGCAAATAAATCAAACATTACGAAAGAAACTGTACGTCAACATAAAACCTCAAAGAAAAGTATTAATATATTCTAAAGTGCATTTTTATTAGTTTATGTTGAAGCATATTTCTGTCGAGTTGATCATGATGACTCTTGTGAGCCTCGTGTCGTCATCCCGAGCCTAGAATGGTGCTGTCAATCAAAAGAGAACCCGTTAGAAGGAGTCCCGAGGCCGAAGCCCCGGGAACCACCCTCCGACGGTCAAGTCAGAACCTCGATCATAGAGGATTTAGAATTAGGTGATGTATGTTATGTTGTCTGTGTAAATGAGATGAGGGAGAGAATACATAGAGAGTAGATATGCAGTGACAGAGAGATATTGAACCTGATTAAGAGGGAGGTGGACTTGGCTCATTTATAGCCAAGCTTTTGGATAATGCCCGCTGGGTGATAGCATGTAACATCTCTTTATCATCCGATGTGTGCAATACATGTTGGATAATAACCTACCACATACCTTTAAGATCCATTAGTCAATAGCATATATACACGTCGGATAATAGCACGTCGGGGAGACCTATTATTTATTGGTCCTTTAGACGGATATGGTATATCAGACCATATACGTCGACATGTCCCCCAGTATAGTATTGTTGACATTATAGTCAATGATGCTATACTTTAACTTGTGTGCATTAATGTCATATGAAGGACTTAAGTACCCTTCGGCATGTGCCTTGTCAAATCAGGCCCATCATACCACATACGTCGACAGTATCAACGACCAAACTCTAACACTCTCAATTATCAAACACCGATCCCTAACAAACCCTAGCTCCCATTCAACTCTTCACCTTCTCTGTCTTTGCAGCCAACCCATCATAATGACACTTGAATCAGGAGTAAACCCAAAAGCATACCTATTGGCTCATGCTGAGTTGGCTATTTCAATATTGGATCTTGTTCAACAAGCCTAATTATAAGCAGCTTAAAAAGGGTGCTAATGAAGCTACATAGACTTGGAACAGAGGTATATCATTGTTCGTAGTAATGGCTGCAGATGCTGAACCGCTTGAAATTATTTAAAGTGAGTTTTTTTTAGGGATCAAATCTATAGTTAGTTTGGTGTTAAAAAAAGAAGAAGTTGGTTATAGTGGTTTTATTATTTGTTTACTCTTTGTTAAAGTCGATCATTGGTATTATTTTGTTGCCAGTCGACTAAAGTCGATCGCTAGTACCAGTCGACTAAAATCAATCGTTAGTACTGTTTTATTACCAGTCGACTAAAGTCGATCATTAGTACCAGTCGACTAGAGTCGATCGTTGGTACTGCTTTTTTATTAGTCGAGTAAAGTTATGCTTTTATTACGTTAATGTTTTGTTTTTTTTTTCTAGTTTACTACTCCAGTCCAAGCTTTCACGATTTCACCGCTCGGACTGCGGGGGAGTATTAGTGGATCAATAGGTCCAAACCCGGTTTGTGGGTTTAGGGTATCTAGGGTTTTACGATTATATATATTGGATTAATAATAAATGATACCTACGAGTTTATTCACTGCCTAACAACTTGAACGATGAAAACCATGTATGTTTAACCTTTAAGTTATTGTTTTCTCACTTTATGTAAATGTCAACACATCTTCATAAAATACTATAAAAAGGCAAGGTTAAATATGCGAAAACAAAAGTTTAATGCTTTTCCCAACTAGGTTTGTTAAAAATGTATTAAGTTTTTTTATAATAATTATCAAACTCTTTTAGATATGAAATGAATATATATCTTCGAAATTATTAGCCATAAAGTTGATATTTCGTAGTGCCAAATTTATGGCGATAGTTGGCTAAAGAACATATAAGTTTGTACTTTGTTCTGGTTTATTTACTATGAAAGTTTGAAGTGCAATGCAAAATGCACTTATTAAGACCCAAGTTTCTTGAACATGAGGTAACGATAATGTTACACACTTTTTGTACTCCATATTACAAGTAATTGCTATATTATAGAATTACTAGTTTCATATGGGCGGGCTAGCTTCATAATATTATTTGATGAATTCTAACCGGACGTGCATAAATAATGAATAACGACAGATATCTTAAATGAAAAATTGGAAGAAAAAAAGAAGGAAAGTACGCACGTGTTAAATATGTACATAGAACAATGAAATGTATGACAAAGACTAAGGTGGCTGGTCGGAAGATTTATGTTATACACAAATGTACACACATATATGCAAAACATATTACAAATATTATACAATTTAATACTGCTAAAACATCTATACTTGGTGTTTAAGCAAATTCCCGTAAGGATGCTTAGACTTTATAAGTGTGCTTGAGCAGCTAGTACTTCAGAAGTTGGAACATCTTCTTTGTCCTAGAGCTGGGTGAGTAAGTCTTCATGAGTACGATTCAACTGTTGCTCCTTTGGATATTAGAGCATCTCTTTCGGTCCTGAGCCTGAGCTGAAATAAGACAAGACAACGTTAGCTCGCCCCCAGGTTTTAATCCGAGACCAAACTCTGACATGAGGATAAGTATACGCTTGGTATAAGTTCAAATGAGAGAAACTAGAGAGAGTAAGGGGAAGTATGTGTGTGTAACTTCCATTGTTCATGTGTGTGAAGAGTTCATTGTATACTACATGGGCTAAGCTCCAAGACAAGAGCATTATGGGAGCTAAGTTGTCTTCTAGAGGCAGCACGTCAGTCGCTGGCATGTATCAGACTTTGTCTTATATGTCCAAGTTGTCTTCTAGAGGCAGTATGTAAGTCGTTGGCATGTATTAGACTTTGTCCTCTGGGTCAAAGTTGTCTTCATGCTCCAAGTACTGGTTGTGGACCAGACGTCTGTGACATCCGTACATCGTTCATCAGTCATCAGTATACTAGCTCCGATAGAGATAGTGTTGCTCCTTGCCTCCTGAGGGGACTAGCTACTCCTGACTAGCTGCTCCTTGCCTCCTGACAGGACTAGCTACTCATAACTGGCCTTGCCTCCTGAGGGGACTAACTACTCCTGACTGGTTGCTCTTTGCCTCCTGAAAGAATTAGCTACTCCTGACTGGCTGCTCCTTGCCTCTTAAAGGAACTAGCTACTCCTGACTAGCTGCTCCTTGCCTCCTGAGGGGACTAGCTACTCCTGACTGGATGCTCTATGCCTCCTGAGGGGACTAGCTACTCCTAACTGGCTACTCCTTGCCTCCTAAGGGGACTAGCTACTCCTAACTGGCTGTTCCTTGCCTTCTGAGGGGACTAGCTACTAACTTACCTCCTGAGGAGACACTACTCCTTAGTTATTACCTCTGGACCTGAGGTGGCCTTTATCATCCCAGCTATTCCAGTGGACCATTCTAATATATAGTAGTTTTGCCTTAGGAATATTAGGAGTTAATAGTGATTGTCTCCCACAAAGCATCCGGAGGAGACCATACCGCATCATGTCCTCCCAGTCTAGTATTAACATATTGCCAAAGAGTTGGTACTAGACTCTAAGTATTTGTCTGATCATTTAAATGTTTCATTCAGAAACGAAAAAGCACAAAAATGCCGATAGTTTTGTAGGTTCAATGCAAGAGAAGTTACTACACATTCTACATCACCCATCTCACTAGTTGCTGCTGTCTACTCCGGAAGAGACTATTACCACTTGTATTGATCACATAATGGGTGCAAAGGCAAAGGCAGCGGCCAAGCAAAAAGTCTCTACTAAGCCGCAATAACCTTTTGGTGCAACCAAAAAGTGTAGACTGGTCAAGAAAGGCTCCAAAGCAAGGTCTAGCAAACCCTTGGATGAGAAAGGTGATGAGATTAGTAGGATACTTTTAATCATACAAGTGTTCGGGGTGTGAGAATAATATTTATTTGGTTGGCGATTCCCACTTGGTAATTCACACCGCATTTTGGTGATGAATTGTATGCCATGTCTCCATAGTCAAAACTAGAGCTGAGTCCCCTTCCCGCACTTATAGTTTGGTGCCATGTACCTTATCTTGTCCCCCTAGTCTAGTATTAATGTATTTCCAAATAGTTGGTACTAGACTCTGGGAGTGTCATCTGGCAATGCGAGTGCCTCGTCATGAGGCTAGCAGACTTATCTTAATATGGCAATAACTTTCAATAAGAGGTTTATTCTATTAGTCACGAATCAAGGGTATCGATCAGAGTTTTGTTTTATTAGCTCATGAATTGGAGGTTTCTATCAGAGCTTCACGTGAAGTGTCTCCATTGGGGGTTCACGAGGAGTGCCTCTATCGAATGTTTATTCCTTAAAGGGTTTGGATTTACTAGGGTCTCCCTCTGAGGTTTATTCCCTATAGGGTTTCAATTGGATCCCTCACAAGAGTGTTTCATTTGGATCTACCACCAAATCATTTCAAGCGGAGAAAACACTAGGTTTTAACCGAAGTTGGGTTTCTTCTCGACCTGAGTTAGGTTTCATCTGGCGGTACATCTCGATCGGAGGTGGTTAGTTTAATCGGAAGTAGCTCAATCGAAGGGATTTTTGGTTCGATCAGAGGTAGCTCGATCGGGTGGCTGGTTCGGAGGCATTAAGTGCTCGTTCGGAGGCTTTGGGTTTCGATCAGAAGGTTTCATGAGAATCTTAGGTAACTCGTCAGGAGGGCTCTATCGAAGGTCTTAGGTGACCCGCCCAGAGGTCTTAGGTGACTCGTCTGGAGGTTTTAGGTGACTCGTTCGGAGGTCTAGGTGACTTGTCCAGAGCGTCAGTTTTGTCCGGAAGTGGGTTTCATCCAGAGGTCTAGGTGACTCGTCCGAACTCATTGGTGCTCGTTCGGAGGTATTGGTGTTCGTCCGGACTTATTGGTGTTCGTTCGGACTTATTGGTGCTCGTCCGGAGTTAATGGTGCTCGTCCGGAGGTAGCTCGACCTCAGAACCGAGTCATCAAATCCTTCCATCTCAAATTCCTCAGAGTTTTTCTAGAATGAGTGACACGTCTATTTTCTTTATTGATGGTGTCTAGGTCAATTTATATGTATTCTAAGAGTTCCAAGAGGAAGTAGTAAAATAACATCTTTAAATTTTTTATTTTTTTATCGCAAGCGTCACATGCTTACTCCCTCAGGACTTTTTTGCACATATAAAAGGTATGTAAAACGAGTAAAAGATTTGAATATGAATCATTGGAGATGCGACGACACTGGTAAAGTTCAGTACATTTGAATATGCTCATCTAGAGGTACTAGCTAGACTCATCCGGAGGTACTAGATAGACTCGTCCAGAGGCTTTTGGTTATTAAATGAGTCGAACCATCTGGCATAACCTCAAATGTCTAGCCCGAGCAAAGTCTGACCTAGGTAGCATCTAGCCTGAGCCGAGTCTAGCACAACCATCAGCTATTCGGTTTTGAGATGTCGTGACAATACTAGTATGGGGGGTTCATCCGATTTGTCAGTTTTAAATTTTAAAGTTATTTCTCGTTTCCTGACGAGATGATATGAATGTTGACTCTAATGATACCTTGGAACTAGTGTATGTCAAGGATAGCCAGGTAAATGCAGATGAAAATGACAGTGGTCACATAAGCGTTATCCATTTCTAGACCTTTGTTTAGAGATCTGGGTGAAGCGCAGATGCGCTTCCTACTATTGGTCTTGCTGAGGCACCTCACAGTCATAATCATGTTAAATCTCCTCAGACTCAAGATAATTCCACAAAGGATGATCCTTATGATAGAGGTAGCAAGTTAGGTATTGCATATTCACCTCCCTCATTCCTTAGGAAAATATATTTTCCTACTTTTTACTAAACATGTTATATTTTGTAGATCCCGAAGGCGTCGCTAAGGGTAGGGATGCCACAATAAATAAGTTGAATGAGGATGCTGACCCAAATGAAGGGTTCCCAGATAATGGGTTTGATGATGATGAAATTCATTATTAAGCTACTTACAACGATGTTGAGAGTGCTAGTTTTTATTGTAAGGCTGAAGTGAGGAATACCGCAGGAGATAAAATTGGTAAGGAGCTTCCTCACTTTGCTCCTAGTCCTTATTACATGTGATATCCTTATGATGAAGGTTTATGTAGTAATCCTCCCAATCTGAAGAAAGAGCTCTTTAAAGAACCTAAAGTGTGCAAGACCATCCTTCATTGAGTGCATACACCAACATAGCTTCTCAAGGCAGAGGGTCTCACTCTCAAGGAGCTATCTAACTATATGAATGTTTTAACGTGTCTAAGATTTCTCATGGAGGTGAGATGAACCTGAGGTACTCCTCTTTGTTCGGACAATGTGACAGACTTTCAACCTGATGCCAACAACTAACCAATGATCTTAAGTAGAAAACCTTGAGTATTATTCGTGTAAATGAGCAGGAGGCCCAGCTTCCTTCCTAAGTGGAGCACCTTAATGCTGAACTAGCCAAACCAAAAGAGGCCAACCATCCCCTTGAGAAGGTAAATCATAGTCGATGCAAGGAGTATAAGAAATACAAAGCCAAAAGAGACTCTCTTGTTTTGGAGAAGGAAAGATTAGAAAATGAACTTCTTCAGATCCTTGCAGCTTCCAAGCAAGACAAAGAGAGTTTTGCTAAAGGTAAATCTCAGTTGGATTTACAAGAGACTCAGATAGAGGATCTGAAGCACTAACCTTCTATTAAATAGTTTGAAATTCATAATGTGAAGAATGTCATTATCGAGCGTGAAAGAGACTTGTTCCAAGAATCCTCCAAGAGGACTTCGAGGGACTTGTTCAAAAATACCTCAAGAGCGGCAAGTTTACCTAAGCACCTGTTAGCGTCTTCTCCCTGGCAGTTAGTGTTGACTTTGAACGAGGGATGCATATCCCCTGTCATGACATTATGTCTACATTTTCTCATGCATTTATGATCATTCATTCATCATATATGTATGTTTTCCCATCTTCATAGTATGTGTGCCTATCGATCTAGTGTCTATGTCAGCGGTGTAACACATTACGTACCGACCCTACATGTGTTGATCACTTGCACATTATTCTTTACACTTAACATATTAGACTAACATGTGAATCAAACCGGCGCCTGCACCTTACCAATGTCTGTACTGATGTAGCACCTTTAATTGATGCTTTTAATATATGTGACACTTTGGTCAATGTCTTCGTGCTGCATTTTCCATTTGGTGTAACAACCAAAATTTGTTTCATCACTCTGAGGTGGAGGTTGTACCACTGCTTCGGAGGAAGTTAAGAGCTAATAAGAGAGTCTGATCCTATCAAAGATTGCACCCTCACTCCGGGGTTGATATGGTACCACCGCTCCGGAGGAGGTTATGAGCTGACTAGAGAGTATGCTCTTACCAAAGATTGCACCTTTACTCTAGGGTATATATGGTACCACCACTCTGGAGGAGGTTATGAGCTGATTAGAGAGTATGCTCTTACTAAAGATTGTACCTTCACTCCGGGGTATATATGGTACTACTACTCCGGAGGAGGTCATGAGCTGACCAGACAGTCTGCTCTTACCAAAGATTGCACCTTCACTCCAGGGTATATATGGTACTACCACTTTGAAGGAGGTCATGAGCTGACTAGAGAGTCTACTCTTACCAAAGATTGCACCCTCACTCCGGGGTCAATCATTTATGAAGATCATTACAGACGTCCAAACTAAGTTGAGGTGGTTCATCCTTAAGATGTGAGAGGTATCACTCCACGGAGCTGTCCTTTCGTGTAGTACTGAACCACATATTTTTATTATTGTTAGGCTGGGAGTGCAAGCCCTCCACATGCTCTGCCCGTTTGTGATGTATCATGGACTTTACTCCTTTAAGTTGCTTAAATTTCTAACTCAGGAATGTAGTTATGGTGTATGTACATTCTGCTACCGATCTAGCTAGTCATCTGGTAGCCTATATGCACGAAAGGACAGGTGGGTATTCCTAACCTTCTGCTGCGGATTCAATTAGCAAAGGTTTCTCAGCCTGACCACCAATGGTACCAAGTTCACCATGGGGAACACATTAGTATGAGTTACCCTTTTTGTATGGAGGTAGTGAGCCATCTTACGTTATTTGATTGTTTCATGATAACAAAAGCAAAGGTTTTTACAAGGGCTTTTCTTCCTCCTATCATTTAAGACAAAAGGAACTAGTCCTTAGCCATGTCATAGTCAGACATCCTAATTTGGAAGAGAAGCGAATAGCCTCTATCTCCTCTTCTGAAGGGCTCTGGTGCCTCTGGTGATGGAAGGACTACTCCAAAGAAAGAAGCGTGTAGCTCTCATTCATTCAATCAGAAGGATGGATCCGCTTGTATTGTACTTGACGAGTGTATAACCGAGCATACTCATGAGGTTGAGGCTATGGGTTGTGACTCAAAACTACCCCTGGGGAATATCACGAGGTTAAGGATGGAGTTTATCGAAGACTAACGTCATATAACTTCTTCGAATCTGATAAATTATTTATTAGAGCCAACCCCTGATCGATTTATATACAAGGTATACCACTGACCGAAACCTTAGTAGGGTAAACCTTTGATTGAGACCTAGCAAAGCAGACCTTTAATGGAGCACTAGCTAGGGAAGCTTATGATGTAGCACTAGCTAGGGAAGCTTATGATATAGCACTAGCTAGGGAAGCTTATGATGTAACACTAGTTAGGTAAACCGATGATGTAGCACTAGCTAAGGAAACTTATGATGTAGCATTAACTAGGGAAGCTTATGATGTAGCACTAGCTAGGGAAGCTTATGATGTAGCACTAGCTAGGTAAACCGATGATGTAGCACTAGCTAGGGAAGCTTATGATGTACCACTAGCTAGGTAAACCGATGATGTAGCACTAGCTAAGGGAGCTTCGATCGAGCACTAGCGAAGTAAACCTCTGATAGAGCACTAGCTAGGCAAGCTCCGATCGAGCCTATTAATTCCTAACTGGTTAGGTGAAGACGGAGAGTACACGTCTATCATCCCTGAACGAATTTGGTGGTACTGGAAGTATACACCCATTAACTTCTTCATTCTGTTTTTATGTGTAACGAGGAAGGTTTCTCTCGGGCTAGACCGATGATAACCTATAGCTCCTCCTCCAGAGTAAAGCCTGCCTCATGTCGTTCCTCAGTCTCTAGAACTAAACCATCCTCTGAATGAAGACCCTTCATAGACTTAATCGTCTATGCACAATCGGAGGGGGATTATCTCTCTTCTCTGTCATATTCCTATGGTGCTACAACGGGGGTCACGTCCTCTTTCAACTCCTCCTAATTTACCAGGATCTACTAGAAGAGCTCCTCCAAGCTCTTCTCTATGGTGGACTCCCTAAGGAGCACTCAAATCTCCATTTTAGAATCTCCATGGAAGAGTTTCCTAGGAGTTTCTATTCCCCTACTTGGTCAAGCACCTTAATCACATTTCTTAATAGGTTGATGTTTTACTTCAAATCAGACAGAGAAGGTGTTGCCTAAACAACTCTAGAGGGAACAGCAACTCCTCCCATAGGTGTTACAATGTGTACTTGTTCTTCGTTGTTCAAGTTTTTCCCCTACCTCCGGATGAGACCCCACCATACTATCAACCATTGCTCAAAACATGCAGATTGGTATAAGGGTCCCATGAATGGCGCCAATGTTTAAGAAAATTCTTGTAAGGATGCTTACACTTTATAAGTATGCTTCAGCAGCTAGTACTTCAGAAGTTGGAACATCTCCTTCGTCCTAGAGCTAGATGAGTAAGTATTCATGAGTGTGATTCAACTGCTAGTCCTTTGGATATTAGAGCATCTCTTTTAGCCCCGAGCTGAAATAAGATTGGACATCGACATAAGGATAAGTATACGCTTAGTATAAGTTCTAGTGAG
>BQNB010205593.1:0-10606 GCA_026074375.1 Tanacetum coccineum | reverse complement strand
AATTGCGTAAAGAGTTGAGTTAGTAAAAATTTTATTGCCGCCGCTATGCGCGGGTAACCAACTATGTTAGTAAAATCTGAATAGATTGATATATGTTGATGAATTCATTTCCTGCTATTTGCTAAGGTGGAATTAATTTTACATGAATCATTTATGTAATTGAAGTTTTTAAGTTAAAACCTCGTGCGTGCACGGATATTATAACTAGTAACCGGTATATAAAAGAAAAGAAAAAAAAGAGATTAGGATGAACATATTGAGTTGGATCATAGTCAGCTGCACGAGTGGTGCAGCACCGGGTCCCATGCCTTCGGAAAAGTAGTATTTAAAAGTGTACCACCTTTGAATTTGATCCTCTTTCTATTATAAAAAAACAAGTCGTTTTCTTTTTTAGTGTCCTTTTTGGGTTAACAATAAAATTTGTTAGTAACATATGACGATATTGAATACTAGCTGGGTACCCGCGTAGTGCGGCAGCGGGTACCTTGTGCCTATATTTTACGGCGAGCAAATGTTATCCGACTAAGTGTTTTTCTAACGAAAAAATAAAGTATCTTTGCAGTAAGTACCAGTAAGAGTTGAGGAGTGAAAGCGAGGGTATATTGAGAGACTATTTTGCTGTAACAAAACACATTTGTGTGTGGGAGATATGAAATGTTTTGTGTGGATTTATATTATGGATGCAGTTACACATTTTTAATAATCATTATTGATAGTAATGATTTTAAGCAGTTACACGTTTTTAATAATTATTGGAGGCCGTTACAATGATGGTTTAAGCGGTTACAAGTTTTTAATGATATTGCTTATTCTTTTTTTAAGATTTGAAAACAATAAACTTAGAGAGAGGGGTGTGGTGGCGAGTTGCCCTCGCCACGCCTACGTGGCTTCGCCACGCAGCTCGTCACCATACCACCATAGTTCGCCACGAGCAAAAAAGTGGCTCATTCGTAACGGCTACGACGAAGGAAACGTACAAAAAAAGTGGACGTTGGTTAATTTATACCCGTTGTGTTTTTTTTTAATATATTTTTTTTAATTTATACTCACTTTTACACTATAAATACTACCTCATTTTATCAAATTTTATACAACTATCCTTTCAAAACACTACATCTTAAAAACAATAAACATAATGAGTGATTCCGCAAGTGGTGATTCCGATGTTCAAGATTTCAAAGATCTTGACATGATTTTTGAACTTGCTCGGCTAGAGCAACAACAACAAGAAGAAGCAGAGCGGGTGCGCCACCGAAACTATATCTATCAGGAACGGGTAGAAGCGGAAGCACGGTTGATGGCGGACTATTTTGGTCCTCGGCCAAAATATCCCGATTATTATTTTCGGTTACGGTATCGTATGAGCCGTAAACTATTTTTAGATATAGTCTCAGGTATTAAAAATTACATTGAAACTCACCATCCTCTTTCTCCGCATTTCGATTTCTTTAGAGTCCGACCCGATGCTACAGGTGTACCCGGTTTTAGTGTTATTATGAAATGCACTTGCGCCATACGCCAATTGGCATACGACGTAACACCTGATTCATTAGATGAGTATTTCCAAATGGGTAGCCATACCGCACGCGATTGTTTAGATTTTTTTACTATGTGTGTTATCGAATTGTTTATGCCTAAGTATTTACGAAAACCTGACTTCAATGACATTCAAAAGTTATACATCACACACAATAATATTCATAGTTTTCCTGGAATGCTTGGAAGCATTGATTGTATGCACTGGGAATGGAGAAATTGCCCAAAAGCATGGCATGGGCAATTTGGTAGAGGTGATAAAAAGTACCCAACTATATTGCTTGAGGCTGTTGCTTCATATGATTTGTGGATTTGACATGCATTTTTTGGGGTAGCGGGTGCAAATAATGATTTAACTGTTTTGAATAATTCTCCGTTATTTGACGACCTTCTTGATGGCATCGACCCCGTGGCTCCGTTTGAATGTAACGGGGTTACATTCGTAAAAGGGTATTATCTAGCCGACGACATTTACCCACAATGGGCATCTTTTGTTAAATCATTTACGGTTGCAAGTTCAGAGAAGAATGTATTATATAAACGGAAACAAGAAGGTGCTCGAAAAGATATTGAAAGAGCTTTTGGGGTCCTTCAAGGACGTTGGCGTATTATAAGTCAACCGGCGCGTGCTTGGACTATCAACAAGCTACGCAGAGTTATGCATACTTGCATTATATTGCATAATATGATTTTAGAAGATCAAAAGTATGCGTTAACCGAGTTTGACGAAGAAAGTTATATTTGTCCCCAACCAAATATATTAAGGACATGGGTCGAGCGATGCGATATCCGACGAAAAAAAGACAAAGAACTGCGTGATAAAAATACACACGCAAAGCTTCAACGTAATATCATTGAGCATCTTTGGCAACAACATCAACAAGAACATTAGTTTATGTATAATTTGATGTATTTTTTTAATTTTCGCATTAGTTTTTGAATTTCGCAATGTTTTTTTTAAATGTATTGTAGTTTGTATTTTTAATTTGTGTGAAATAAATTATGTTTGTGTGAAAAAAATTGAAAGAAAAAAAAATAGTTAGTGGTGGGACCCAAGTGAAGAGGTGAAGGTGTGTTATGAGTGAAGGGGTATTTTTGAGTGGGAGTGAAAAGCTGATGTGGCAGCCTGTGGGGCCCGTTTTGTTTTGTGGCTTAAGCCACCATACCCTACCCTCTAAGTTGCATTTGCTTGAAGAAAATTAAAAAAGTTCAACATACTGATTGATTTGGAGAAAATATGCTTAACAGATAGTAGTATCTGTCAATGTTTGTTATGCTTTTTATAGCAGTTTGGTTTTATCAAATCATTTCAAACAAAAATATAGAAAACTTAATGTAGTACTCTCGGTGATAATTAACGATAAGAGACAACGCGACATAAAAAATAGATACAAATTCCATATTCATTTTTTCCGCACACGATAGTAATTTTTTCATTGTGAATATTAAGTTTTCTACTTTAGGCGGGTTTATCCGTCCAGAATTTAGTAGCACGACCGTTACCAATTCTTTTCTTACAATGAGACATAAAATCGAAACCAATATCCTTAAGGGAATTAATTTCACGGAGAATAGTTGACCATAAAGAAGGAGAATTACTCACATGATCAAGTTTGTCCCCATGAATAGCCTGGATAACATGAGACCAAAGAGACCCGTCATTGGAAAGGAATCTCCAGTACCATTTAATCAAGAGAGCACGGTTAAGGGCAAAGAAACTCGACACTCCGAGACCGCCTTGAACCTTAGAAGCTAACACTTTTTGCCACGCGACCCATGTAATTTTTCTTTCCTTAGGATCATTACCATTAAAGAACTTGCTCCGAATACCTTCCATTTCTTTCAACACTCCTTTAGGAGTCTTGAAAATGGACATATGATATAATGGAGACGAACCAAGCACTGACTTCAGCAAAGTATATCTACCACCAATGGATAACGTCTTGACCTTCCAATTGGAAAGTCTAGCTCGAAGTTTGTTAATCACCTCGACCCAAGCTGCCTTTCGGTTCATCAGATCTCCCACCATAACTCCAAGGTATCGGAACCGATTATTCATAACCAGACACCCTATATTATCGGCTGCCTGATCAATTTCAGACCGCCCCACACCCACACCCAACAAATTACTTTTCTGGATATTGATGCTCAAACCAGATGCAGCTTGAAAACATTGGAGCATTTTGATAACATTTTCCAGATTTGCTTGCGACCATTCGCCAATGAACATGGCGTCATCTGCATAAAAAAGATGAGACACAGAAAGAGACCCATTGAGACAAAGACCTCTAAACAAACCATTTGAAGAAGCACGAATCATTGGGTGGTGGGGGGGGTGGGGGAGGGGGGGGGGGGGTTGGGGGGGGGTGAGGGTGGGGGGGGGGGTTTGGGGGGGGGGGGGGTGGTGGAAAGGATATTTAAATGACTCCATAATCAGAATAAATAAAAACGGAGACAGCGGATCGCCTTGTTTCAAGCCTCTGTAAAAAGAGAACTCATCAGTAGGACTACCATTAACAAGAACCGATGCCCTTGCCGAACTCAAGGTACCTTGAATCCATCTACACCAATTCGGACCAAAGCCAAAAGACTTCATCACGTCCAAAAGATAATCCCAGCGCACGCAGTCAAAAGCCTTAGCAAAATCAACCTTGAAAAACATGGCCTGCTTATTATATTTTTTGCACCAGCTAAGTAACTCGTTTAAAATGAAAGGACCATCCAAAATATTCCTCTTAGCAAGGAAAGCAGATTGCGTATCGGAAATGATGTCTGGAATGATGGGGGCCAAGCGAGTAGCAAGAATCTTCGTGACAACCTTGTAGACACTACCGATCAAACTAATCGGTCTATATAACGGAAACATACTTAGCATCAGAAGTCTTGGGAATTAAGGCAATGAAGGACGAGTTGCAACCTCGCGAAAAATTACCTTTGCTAAAGAAATGTTCCACTGCACCACAGAAGTCAGTGCCAATAAAACTCCAGTACTTGCGAAAAAACTCGAAAGAAAAACCGTCCGGACCCGGAGATTTATCGACACCGCAACTCCAAACTGCTCTACGAATCTCCTCCCTAGATATCATACTATCCAAATCCATAACCTGATCAACAGATAAACATTTATCAAACTGAAAATTTATTTTGAACCGAGGTTGTTGAGGCTGATCAAATCTGGTTTGAAAGTGATTTTTGAAAATGTCTTTCACAATAGCAGGTTCGGTGTACCAGATCCCATTGTTAAACACACCCCGAATAGCTAATTGGGATCTCTTCTTGTTGATTATCCCATGGAAGTATCTTGAGTTCTCGTCACCTTCAATCGCCCACTTTATTTTAGATTTTTGCCTAGCATCGCGGGAGGCCATATTATTCATCTCATGAAGTAGTCAGGATCAAATCATACTTTTTAAAATAAGCTCATCAACAACTAGGCCATCAACAAGTAATTTAAACGATATCACCTAACCCTTAACTATGATATACCTGCTTCCACATAGATCTGCTTCCTCTCTTTAACCCCGGCTCTATTTAAGAATTCAACTCTTGTAGCATTTCTTGAAACGAACCAATTGCGGTTAGAATCTGTATAAGAAAATTAACCCACCCCTTTTTCCAAATGTCATCGAAAACCTGTCAGAGTAAACCACCGAGATAAACAGCCTATATGTAGTCGGCCCAAAAACGTTACAACTACGTGTCAAAGAATGGGGCGGTGGTCCCGAAAGATGTCAATCAAGACACAGCCGCCAAAAGAAGGAAAATTACACCAGAAACCTTCGGTAACCAGAAACCGATCAAGCTTGCTCATTTTTGAAGCCGACGGATGAGACCACGTAAATTTATACCCTTCCAGATTGATATCCACAAGACCAGCAGACATAATGAACTCATTGAACCTTCTCGCCCCAAGAGTATTAAAAGAAGAACCATACCTTTCCTCATTGCATCTCACCTCGTTAAAATCGCCCATCACTATCGCTTCACCACTCCAATTGTTAATAAGGGAAGAAACGTAGTCCCATAAAAGATTTTTAGCAGATAACTGTTGAGGCGCATAAATCACAATGAAAAGAACTTTAAGACCATAGGGAATCCAAGTTCCATATATAGCTATAAAGTTATCAGAAATTGTTACATTTTCTTTCCTGAACATAGATTTCTCCCAAACACAAATAATACCTCCCGAATTTCCAAGAGAGTCACTACTAACATAACTATAGTTAGAGTTACCCCATAAATATTTGACAGCCATCTGATTAACATGATCCAATTTCGTTTCTTGAATGGCAAGAAAATTCACCTTATGTTTTAGAATAAGCTCCTTTAACCACTCCTTTTTGGACTTGTGGCCAAGTCCTTGAACGTTTATTGATAAAATATTCATATAAAACCATTTTTGCCTCCTTGAGCACCAATTATACGTTCAATGTCCTTCGTACATCCTTCCAATTCGTATCCCATCGCATGTCCAACACGGACCATATCATCCAACACATCTAAAATGGAGCCTCCATTCAGTTTCGGCCCGTTATGAAAAGAATTAGTAGCATTACATGAAGTTTCTGGTATCTCGTAAGAGTTACTCATAACCTTAGCATTCATAGAAGGAGGACACTCCCCCTCCTCGGCACTACCCACCCCATCATCCACGTCTTCCGTAACATTGTTGACATTGTCCTCTTTTGAAACCTGACAATCAACTGGTGTGAAACCAGGTGGGTGTGATTGGGACTGACTAGAAGCACCATCATCATCCCTAACCTTCTTTTGCTTATTCAACAACTCGTACAAACCAAAAGGATCTGCTGATTTCTGAACCCCTGTATTAATTTTCGAAGAAGCGTTAAACGAAGCCGACTGCTCACTAAAAATCGTTTCAGCAACTCCTTCTACATCCCTCTCTACATCGCTGTCAACATCACCTTCGGCATGATGTGGATTCTGCATCTCAAACTGATCGAGGTTATCTTGGGTAGAATCTTTATCAGATTCATCAATGTTAATATCCGAAAAGATTGGGACCCAAGTGAAAAGTTCCTTCGCTCGAACCCACGAGACCTTGCCTTTGTAGATGATCTTGAATTGTTCCAAAATAGACACCGGGTGCTTAGTGAGCAAACACAGCCGCTTACAAGCGAACGAGACTCCTTGTTTAGCTTCGATATCCTGGATTAGGCCCCATTTCCTCCCAATCCTACTGAAGGTTTCCTTTGACCATAAGTTGAGCGGAACTCCTTCCAAATCAATCCAAACGACCCGCTCATCACTTACAAAATCACAGCTAGCTTCCTGTAAAACCTCGAACCAAGAATTCACACCTACGTGGGATAACAAGCTATTCTTCATCTCCTCGCTAACAAGCTCGATCATAACCCATAGGCCTCCTAGATAAGTCAGTTTTACCTTAGGAAAACCTTCATTGTATAAAATGTTCCGCAAATTCTGAATTGATTCAATAGCTTTCACTTTACCAGTCGCATAACAAGTCAAATCACACTCAATGACGCAAGAGTCATCTAAAACCAACGCTGAGGAAGAGTGTGAAGACGTTTGGGCAATATTTGGCACCAGAGTCCGACCCAATGCTACGGGTGTACCCGGTTTTAGTGTTATTATGAAATGCACTTCCGTCGTACGCCAATTGGCATACGGCGTAACACCTGATTCATTAGATAAGTATTTACAAATGGGTAGCCATACCGCACGCGATTGTTTAGATTTTTTTACTATGTGCGTTATCGAATTGTTTATGCCCAAATATTTACGAAAACCTGACTTCAATGACATTCAAAAGTTATACACCGCACACAATAATATTTATGTTTTTCCTGGAATGCTTGGAAGCATTGATTGTATGCACTGGGAATGGAGAAATTGCCCAAAAGCATGACATGGGCAATTTGGTAGAGATGATAAAAAGTACCCAACTATATTGCTTGAGGCTGTTGCTTCATATGATTTGTGGATTTGGCATGCATTTTTTTGGGTAGCGGGTGCAAATAACGATTTAACTGTTTTGAATAATTCTTCGTTATTTGACGACCTTCTTGATGGCATCGACCCGTGGCTCCGTTTGAATGTAACGGAGTTACATTCGAAAAAGGGTATTATCTAGCCAACGACATTTACCCACAATGGGCATCTTTTGTTAAATCATTTACGGTTGAAAGTTCAGAGAAGAATGTATTATATAAACGAAAACAAAAAGGTGCTCGAAAAGATATTGAAAGAGCTTTTGGGGTCCTTCAAGGACGTTGGCGTATTATAAGTCAACCGGCGCGTGCTTGGACTATCAACAAGCTACGCAGAGTTATGCATACTTGCATTATATTGCATAACATGATTTTAGAAGATCAAAAGTATGCGTTAACCGAGTTTGACGAAGAAAGTTATATTTGTCCCCAACCAAATATATTAAGGACATGGGTCGAGCGATGCGATATCCGACGAAAAAAAGACAAAGAACTGCGTGATAAAAATACACACGCAAAGCTTCAACGTAATATCATTGAGCATCTTTGGCAACAACATCAACAAGAACATTAGTTTATGTATAATTTGATGTATTTTTTTAATTTTCGCATTAGTTTTTGAATTTCGCAATGTTTTTTTTAAATGTATTGTAGTTTGTATTTTTAATTTAATGAAATAAATTATGTTTGTGTGAAAAAAATTGAAAAGAAAAAAAAATAGTTAGTGGTGGGGCCCAAATGAAAAGGTGAAAGTGTGTTATGAGTGAAAATTATTTTTGCGTGGGAGTGCAATGCTGATTGGCATGCCATGTGGCCCGATATGTATTTTGTGGCTCAAGCCAACCACACCCTAAACTCTTGAGACAATATTCAGATAATTATATTTTTAACAGTGAACACTCATACAAAAAAAACGAAACAAAAAGAAAATAACTGTAGAAGTCAGTATAGTTAATAAATTGAAAAAATCCAAAACACCCCAATAATCCAAAATCTAATCTTAAAATTCTAACACTTCGATAAAAAAAAACCCCAAACGGGTTATCATCATCATCATCGATCATCAATTCAAAACTACAATCACCAAATCACTAAGAAAGATTTGGCGCCGCTCACTAAATTTTGTGGTTAATAAAATTTGTAAATCGGTGGTTCCTGTTTGGTGCTCTTATTTTACGACGGTAGGGACGATTTCTTCCATTACCGACCAGAAAGACACCAAATTCTCCTTTAGGTGCTTCAACTGCGGTATAGGTAGAGGAAATATCGATGGCAATCAAGGATGGATTTCTATTTCGGAGGGGTGCCTTACCGGAAAGAGTTCCCCACTAACTCACATTGCTCATCTTTCTAAAAGGTCCCTTAGAGCCAATCGCTAGACATGAAAGCATGACATGATGAAGGCGCTTTTGAAGCCCTCTCGGAAGAAAAGAGGAATAGGCCGCTTCCTCTAACCTTCTGTTGAACTAAGAAATAGAAGACTGGGCTTTCTCCCTCTTCTACCCGAGAGGACCGCGGAGTCAACTCTGTCTCATCCTCATCCCCCTGGTAAAGGCGATCCTAAGCCCTCCTCTACGCCTAGGAGGCACCTGTTTGGATGAAGGCACGGGTTATAACATGATGAAAAAAAACTAACTAAAAATTTCAGCCACTTCATCAAAAGTTGATAGATTTAGGATCACGAATGCTTTGCAGATCAATCATTAATTCATAAGACTCTATCTTTAAAAAAATCCAAATCCATCAAACCATAGCATTTGACATTAACGGTGTAAGCCCTAACATTTCTTGAAATCATCCTTGCAACAATTAACCATGATGTCATCAAACATTTTAACAAAATCCTCCAACATTCAAACATCATAAACCTCTTCATTCATCTCCAAAACCTACATCACTTTTTTTAAAAATTGATGTCATCGGAGATAAGAAGACCACATTTCTTTGGTACCTGTATTTCCACTCTGCTTTTGGTACCCATATCCTCCAAAGGCTATGAGCATTACTTGGCAGACGACGGAGACAGTGGCGGCGTAGCGGCATACAACACATGATGTTTGCAAAGGTAAAAAGGCAGAACTAAATGGTAGTGGGCTGCAAAATCTGATATGTGGAGACGGCGAAATTTTGATCGTTTAAAGAAAAGAAAGAGAAAGAGGTGTTTGTGTTTTTAAGAGAGATAAAATAGAGAGATGAAAATGGTATAATGAATTTTGTTAGTGTATTAGGTTTTTATACTCGTATTTGAGTTTGTGGTTTACACTTAAATGATGTTTAATGACCGTTAAAAATGGACCACATGAATGCAGCAGTTACAATTTGACTGAATTGATGACAATATCAATGTTAGCAGTTACAAGTTGACTTTTTTTAAAAACGTATATGGGCCATTACAACTTTACCATTTAATTGGTTGTTACATGTTTTGCTATTAAAGGATTTTAAAGGTTTTTAAATGTGTGTAACATTCCATATTTTTAGGTCATTTATGACGTCATATATTTCACTAATTATTTTTTTTCTCGTACGCGTTTACTTTTAATTTTAATAGTATAGTTAAATCGCGTAAACTAAAAATCAACAATTAGAGTAAACGGACACCAAACGAATTAACGTTTTCATCAAACAAGAAATATATTATTTTTACTAAATTAATAATCAACTTTTTATATTTTTTTTTCGGTAGGTAAAATAATTACGTTTCGCAATTAATACATTTAGGCATACCCAGAAGCACCAAAAGTTATCTACGCTTCAACAAATACTCATGTTTATACCCAATACCCAAAGTTTTATTAAACTTTACCCAAGTTAACAATGTTAGTCATATTGTTCCAAAAAATAAACTACTAAAGCCTATACATTACAAGTTTACACCTTAATGCTAAAACTACATCTTACAACTTGTAAATAATGCATGATATTTATGTAAAATATCTAAAACACTACTAGTACTCCCTCCCCCCCTAAATTTCGTGTACATGAGGTCTAGGGATACATAGAGCACACAAATTCAACACTATGAACTTGTACTACACCAAATAATCAAGACTTGGACTAGAACATGACTTGTTGACCAAAGACTCCTTAAATCC
>BQNB010205592.1:0-10606 GCA_026074375.1 Tanacetum coccineum | reverse complement strand
ATTGACGTTTCGTAACAAGACTATTTTTGAAGCTAAGGCTCCAGCGAATGCGTTGTTTTTTGATGATGTAGTGTGTAAGTCTTATAATTGGTGTCGGTATAGATGTAAATCGTCGTTTGCTTTGAACGATTGGCTCAAAAATCCGCATCTTATTTCTTTGTAGTTGCTAGCTTCTTGCTAGTTTATTATTAATAAAATAGCTGTTCAAAAAAAAAAACAATAGTCTGGATCTGCTACGAATGATATTGCGGCAATGTTTGGTTACAGGTTTGGGAAAGAAAAATGAATCTTTTTTGTTAACTAATAGATTTTAGTGCTTTTTATTAGGAAACCGTACCAGAAAAAAGAAATTTGGTACAGTTATAAAGAGTAGTAGTACTACTAACTCATGTTTAGCATTGTTTGTTCTTTTTGCTTGTGTCGTTGAGCTGAGTTTCTTGTATTCGTTTTTGCTACTGTTCGTGTTTGGTCTCATCAGATATGTTAACTTTTCAATTGACATATAATATAAGTCAACTTTTCAATTGACATTAATGGGAATAACAGTCAAAAAGATCGACACCACTCCAACGAGAGAGAGTTTAACTTTAGTGAATATTTAACAGTAAAACAAATGTTGCAATTTGAAATAGTTAATTGTATTTTCATGATAAACAATAGTCTGGATCTGCTACGAATGATATTGCGGCAATGTTTGGTTACAGGTTTGGGAAAGAAAAATGAATATTTTTTGTTAACTAATAGATTTTAGTGCTGTTTATTAGGAAACCGTCCCAGAAAAGATAAATGTGTTGTGGATTGAGTTAAGAAATTTGGTACAGTTATAAAGAGTAGTAGTACTACTAACTCATGTTTAGCATTGTTTGTTCTTTTTGCTTGTGTCGTTGAGCTGAGTTTCTTGTATTCGTTTTTGCTACTATTCGTGTTTGGTCTCATCAGATATGTGCCCTAGGGTTATTATGGAGTGCCTTTTATTTGTATATTGATGGTGGTTCGGTTGAGGCTTATATAACACTCTAATATATGTTTTGGCTTTTCGTAAAAAGACAAGCCCTAGATAGGTCATAAGAGAGGTTAAAGATGATATATAGCTAGGTCAAAACACCAAATGGTGATAATATGAGGATAAAGCATGGAATCTTGTTGTAGAAAAGTTCTAGCTAGAGTCGGTTGGTCGATTAAAAAGCTAAAGCGATGTTGTTCGGGGTGCGTTTAACATTGGTTAAATCGGTTCTACGTAGCTTGCCATTAGAAAAAAAAAATTCTTTTAGGGTGGGGTTGAGGAAGGGAAAATTTTGTCTTGGATCAACTGGGATACGTTACTAGCAATACATGACATGGGGGTTAAGTACTGAGCCCTTGCGGGATAAAAACTTGAGTTATATAATCCTACAAATTGTCACCTGAGGTAATTGTTTCGATTATGAAATTTGAAAGCCTTTGTATTATTTTTGTTTTAATGACTTTTTTTAAGCAAATAACTATTTTTTTTATCATTCTTATTCTGTATGATATAACATAACAAATGACATTTTTTAGCAAGTGAATTGATGAATGATATGGTACGAATTCTTGTATATATTAGATAATAATACGATAAATTCTTACACGTTAATCATAAAGAAAAATTGAACCACTTCTCAACTTCTTGCTGTTAAAGTTCGTACTCATATTGAAGCACCATGACATATGTTCCAATCGAATTACTTACATAGATACTCTTGTAACAACAATAACAAGCACCCTGAATGCTATCTTGATAACTGTAGATAACTGTAAATAACATTTATATAAGATGTATATTATATAACTTTTATAACTAATCACATTTTGGTTAATATTCCGGTATCAAGAAGGTTTGCGGTTTGTCATGAATGAGTCAACTGAGCTTCAAAGACCCTAAAATCTGAGCAGTCCTTTATGCTGTAAGTATCACTTCTATTCCCAGTTTCTCAAGGATGCAAATTTTCAGTTTTTGTACTTTTTTTTTATATATTTCAGGATACACTTCGCCGCTTATGTAAAAATATTGCTTTGACTTAATGCGGTTAAGATTGAATAACTGGGCCGGATGTTTGCAACTTTGCTGCTTATGTTCATGGCTTACTTAAATCCAACTTGGTGGTCTGTGTCTTAATGGAACAGGTAAACTATATTTGTATGCAGTCCAAGGGGCATGTTTTGAATTGAATCCAAACAAATTCAAAGTAGCGAAACATAGGTTTTTTGTAATATGGGCAGACAAAGTCCTCGTCCTTTTGCTGGAGTTGGACAGAATGATAAAGTGATGTTTATGTTTTTGTTGTTGTGATGTTTGGATGATATGATGAGTGTTGAGTTCTTGTGATTAGATTTTCTACCTAACTGTTTAAGATTGCTACCCCCTTGGTGGGGGGGGTGACAATTTGAGTCTATTTATAGTTTGAAGGAGATTAAATTAAAACGGAGTTTTTAAGTGTTTGTTGGGATCATTGATGGCCTTGCTAGTAAGTTAGCTAGGTTTTCGGCTAATTATTTCTACCTAAGTTTATGTTGTAGTGGAGCAAACACATCCATTGAATCTAATCCATCTCAATTGTATCTACAGCGTTGTTGCCACTTAATATATAATTTAAACTAACGATATCTGAAAGATGATATGTTTAAGGGCTCCAGGCTTTTGTCTTTTAGGTATCGTTTGTTGACATAATCTCGACTTGCTTACTGAGTACCTATCGTAATAATGAAAGCGATGGGCTAAACATGTTAAGTAGTTAGTTTATAACCTCCGTCATTCGGTTAAAGTTTAGTTAAAGGGAGTTATAGGGTGTTAATGGTAGTTTATAGAATTAGTTAGTTAATTGGTTAATGGTTTTTACCGATTAAGGAGACAATGGTTCATTCTATGTATATATAGGCGACAAAGTCATGTAATCAAAATTTAATCAAATTCAGTTTTTACAGTGATTGTAATACCTATATATTCTAATTCAACTATAATGAGTGATTCATATTATCATAAGTTCATTCTTTTCATAATCTTAGACACTCGGGCAACATTCGGCTATCAGAGCCTAAAGGCACAGTGAATGAGATGAAGCCAATTCACAAACATGATCAAGGAGGAGTCAATAGGGGTTATTTGCTGAGAGAGACACCCCATAGACTATTATCATGGAATAATAGAAAGAAGAGTTTGTCTCCTGGTTGCAAGGAGATGCTGTTGGAAAAGAGAAACAGCGAAAGAAATTTGGGACTCTCTAAAGTCCAGATTTATTAGGACAGAAGATGTACAACAGGCACACTCGCAACAACTTAAATCAGAATTTGAGAGACTTGTGATGAAGGAAGATGAATCAATAGATTCATTCGCCGGGAAGTTGATGAGTATTATTACAAAGGCTGCTACATGTGGATTAACGTTTGATGAGCAAACGAAAGTACGAAAAGTACTTAATGCAGTACCAGATAAATTTCTGCCAGTAGTAGCGACCATTGAAATGATTGTTGATTTTAAGACTGTAAAGTTGGAGGAGATTATCGGGAAACTTAAGACTTATGAAGAAAGGATTAAGTTTAGAAAAGCGAGTCAGGAAGATAATAGTGAGAAGTTGTTACTCACACGTCAAAGGAATAACAGAAATTATAAACACAACTATG
Organism: Tanacetum coccineum; assembly: GCA_026074375.1. Classification (NCBI taxonomy): domain Eukaryota; kingdom Viridiplantae; phylum Streptophyta; class Magnoliopsida; order Asterales; family Asteraceae; genus Tanacetum; species Tanacetum coccineum. The sequence continues at coordinate 6,967 of BQNB010205592.1, read as the reverse complement.
GAAATGGAAGACGAGGAGGTGGTAATCAGACACGAGGAAGATGGAAGGATAGAGATGAAGGACACACCTCAGATGAGTCGGAAGGAACCGACAACAAACCGCGAAGGAATGGTGATAAGTCGCAAATAGATTGTTACAAGTGTGGAAAACTTGGGCACTATGCTTATGAATGTGCAAACAAGAAAAAGGAGGAAGTTGCGGCACTCTTAGTAGAGACTGATGATGAACCGGCACTTCTAATGTGCCTAATTGACGAAAATTAGAAAGTTAGAAAGCTTGGTCGTGTGATATATACGACCAAAGCGAAGCCGTGTGATGCGGAGAATAGCCTGTGAAAGGTTTAGTCAATTCAGTGAATGAATTAAAAGGAAACACGTGTGATACGATCCGTGAAGGATCAAAATAACTCTGTGAGAAAATTAAAGTGGAGGAAGTTTTTTCGTGTGATGCGAATTGGCGCGAAGAATTTGGTGTGTGAAACAACCGCGAAGAAGTATAATCTGTGATAGATTGAATGTTCAACAAAAGTAAAGAAAGGTCATGTGATATGATCAAGTTGAAGAATGAAGATGGTGTGAAGTCATCAAATATTTACCAAGACTAAAGTTTGTCACCATGCGAAAAATGCTCGGAGTTCAAGATCTAGGACGAAGCAACGATCAAGATTAGGGAGGAGAATGTGGACATAATCTCGACATTGCTTCTGGTACCTATGTAATAAACGAAAGCCGAAGGGCTAAACATGTTAAGTAGATAGTTTATAACCGTCATTCGGTTAAAGTTAGTTAAAGTTAGTTAAAGTTAGTTAAAGGTAGTTAAAGGTAGTTAATGGTAGTTAATAGAAGTTAGTTAGTTAATTCGGTTATGGTTTTACCGAAAGGACACAATGGTTCATCTTGTATATATAGGGGACAAAATCTGTAGTAAAAAAATGAATCAAATTCAGTTTTTACAGTGATTGTAAACATATATTCTGATTCAATATAATTGAGTGATTCAATTACATAAGTTCTTCTTTTATAATCAAGACCTGGGCAACATTGGGTTGTGCCAATCCTTTATTTTCCTCCTTAAGTATAATCATCAACATTTTTTTGAACACTAATCATTAACTGTTAATGTGTTAAGTATCTAGAAAACTAAATTATTGCATCAATAATATATTTTTGAAATTACTTGCCAATTTCTGGATTCAAACTTTAATGGATTTATATTTATGCATGCAGTTTATTAGAGTATTGAATTGTAACATCAACATGTTCATTGGTTGTTTAAAGGATTATACTTCTCATTATTGATATGTATAATGTGTTAAATTATCACTTACTTTGTGTTCTTTTTTGAACAGTGGATGTTGAACGAGTGAAGTTTTTAATACTCTTTGCAGTAAGAGATATTATTATGGTATGCACAACTGTTACTATATATTAGTATGAGCCAAAATCCAAGGTTACTAAACTAATAACCCTCATCGAGATACTCCTAAATTGCAAGTTGTACTTAGTTTTCTGATATCTTCTTATAGAAGAATATATTTCATGATTCATATATTATAAGTACTTCGAACAAAATTTCAAAATCCCGCCCTTCACTCCACATTTGACATAACCATGACTCAAATACCCTAAATTATGTGTTGGTTGCAATGCGCAGATCGAACATGGGAGATTCTTGAATTGCATGGTATGTGTCGGCTTTTCATAGTTTAACTTTCGAGATGAAAGTATAATCTTAAATTTGTAAGTTGATATTAGTTTTTCTAAGTTCATAAAGAAGTTTAGCATTCAAAATTAAACAAATGCTCCTATAGAGAAAATAGCATCAACCATGAAATGTAGCGTACATCTATGACTTCTATAAGTTAGAAAACCAAGTGACTAAAACAGGTAAAATTGTTGTTCAAATCATGAACACAATCCGATTGAAACACATTAAAGGAACCGTTGTTAACAAAAATCACCATATCATGGCTATTATGCATATCACAACAACAACATACCCAATCCCGCCAGAGCGAGGTATGTATTTGATGCATATGTGTTCTATATTTGTTTAAAACTATAAATATTGCAAATTTTATTGTTTTATTAGGCATTCCCACAAGATGAATGATTACAAGCCTTCATTTACCTAACTTTTACTTATACATGTAAAGAACCATACAAGGTACTTTTCTTTCTTCTCTTTTATGAAACACTAGAGGTCGATTATATCTATACCAACCTGACATTTGGTTTTATTTATGATATCTAATATTCCAAAAAAATGATTTTTAACGAGTAGAGTTGTTGCATCTGGACAGTTTAGTCTCGATAGTAACACACTGAAAGTAGACATCGTTGTGTTAGCATTTTTAGTTGTCATACCTTTTTATTTTTTTTGGTTTTGTAGGATAGTTTGGCTAGAAAGTCAGAGGTGTTGCTTGATCCGAATGGACTAAGTAGACGGAACAATGGCGTTGATCAATTATGTTGTTAGTGAGGATGCTAAGTACTTGGCGTATGCTCTTAGTTCAAGTAGACGTGATTGGATAACTGTTAAGGTAAAGCGGATTTGATGACAAGAAAGTTTTTTAGGTAAAGGGTTTGCCTGGAAAATTTTATTACTCCAAAAAATAGTTAAGTATAATGGATGAGGGTGAATCCCACATTTTCACCCGTTACATAGACAACCTACTTCTTTAAAGGAAGAAACACAAATTGACTAGATTATAAATGGCTCACACATAACAAGAAATCTATTTCTTCTTGTGACCTCGTAAGTTGATATCCAAATTATCAGATATAGATTGCATATTGTCAGGAATTTTCCGGCCTTCATATATATCATCATCGTATGGGTCGTAGTCGTAATCATCATTCTCATAAGTATCCCTCTCCATTGCTCCAGCAAACTGTTATTACCATAGCCAACCCTCTCTGAAGCCAGAAAACTTGCCATTTCATTATCAACCGGTGCAACTTCATTCTCACTATCATGATCACCCGGATAATCCACCTTTTTCAGAGGTTTACCCTCCGTTCGAGCAAATCTTCGTAACTACTCTTCAGCCCTGATCTTTAGGAGATCCTGCAGTTACTCCTTCGTCTCTTAGGCTGAAATAAGAAAGAACACCGTTAGCTCGCCCCGAGTTTTGAATCCGAGACCAAGCTTCGGCGTGAGAGTAAGTGTATGCTTGATATAAGTTGAAGTGAGAGAACCTAGAGAGAGAGTCGAGAGAAGTGTATGTGTAGAACTTCACCTCTTCATGTGTGTAAATAGTTCTTTATATACTACATGGGCTTAGCTTCAAGACACAAGTGTTGTGGAAGCTAAGTTGTCTTCTAGAGGCAGCACGTCAGTCGCTAGCATGTATCAGACTTTGTTTTGTATGTCCAATGTTGATCTTTAGGGGAAGCGTGTAAGTCGCTTGGCATGAATCAGACTTTTCGCGGGGTCAAAGTGACTTCATGCTCAAGTACTAGTTGTGGACCGCCGTCTGTGTATTGTACATCGTCCGTCAGTCGTCAGTGTATAGCTTCGATGGAGGACCGTGGTTGTTCCTTGCCTCCTGAGGAGACTAGCTACTCTTGACTGGCTGACCCTTGCCTCCTGAGGGGACTAGCTATTGACCTACCTGGCTGGCTGGTCTTTGCCTCTTGAGAGGACTAGCTACTCTTGACCGGCTGGTCCTTGCCTCCTGAGGGGACTAGCTACTCCTGACCGGCTGGCTGGTCCTTGCCTCCTGGTGGGCTAGAACTCCTAGATGTACGGTCTTGCTCCTGAGGGGACTAGCTACTCCTGACCGGCTGGTCCTTGCCTCTCCTGAGGGGACTAGCTACTCCTGATCGGCTGGTCCTTGCCTCCTGAGGGGACTAGCTATTGACCTACCTCCGGAGGAGCTACTATCTTAGTTATTACTCTGAACCTAAGGTGGGCCTTCGTCACCCTGCTTTCAGTGGACCTTTTCTAACAGGGAGAGTTTACTTAGAATTAGGAGTTTACATAGTGATTGTCTCCCCCTAAGCATCCGGGGGAGACCATACCTCATCATGTCCCCCCAGTCTAGTATTAACGTATTGTTAAATAGTTGGTGCTAGACTTAAAAAGGAGAAAACTTGTCCAGTCGACCAAGCTACCCCGTCGTAGGGTATGTCGAAAAACAAAAAAAGTTTTTTTTTACCGCGTAAAATCGAGGCGAGAATGTCATTACTTTGGCCCGTTGCTACGGGACTATCGGGACGTACCCACACCAACTAGCCCGCGTACCATGGGTTTCCTAGGCCCAACATCACCCAAGCCTTCCAACTCTTAGGTTTTCCCAAGGTATTATAAATACCACTCATGCCATTCACTTTTACCTCATCACCTCTCAACAATTTTCACCTACTACTTCACTAAAGATTTTTTTCTCTTTTTTTTATCTTTTCCGGTGCTCGCGTCCGGAGGTTTAGATTTGACCTCGTCCGGAGGGTCGACCAGAGATCCGGGGTTCGTCCGGAGTGGGTTTGTCGGATCTTGATCGGAGGGTACGTGACCCCATCTGGGGTGTTTTATTTGGTTCGATCGGAGGAGAACGCATCCGGATCTGTTTGAGCGCGTCCGGAGGATCTCGTCTGGCTCAATCGGAAGGTTTTGATTCTCTCGTCCGGAGGATCTCGTTTGGCTCAATCGAAGGGTTTTGATTTTCTATAGTCTCGTCCGGAGGTGGTTTATTTTCTTCGTCCGATGGTGGTTTATTGTCTTCGTCCGGAGGTGATTATTTGGTTTCGTCCGGAGGTGGTTTACTTTCTTTGTCCGGAGGTGGTTTATTTGTTTTCGTCCGGAGGTGCTTTTTTGGTTTCATCCGGAGGTGGTTTACTTTCTTCGTCCGGAGTTGGTTTACCAAGCTCGTCCGGAGTGGGTTGAACTCGCCCGGAGTGGTCTAACTTAAGCTTGTTCGGAGGAGTGTGAGTCTTGTCCGGAGGTTGTTAGTGGGTCTCGTCCAGTAGTGGGTTTTGAACTCGTCAGGAGGTCATTTAGCTTGATCTCGTCCGGAGGTCATTTAGCTTGAGCTCGTCCGGAGTGGTTTAGCTTGACCGAATTTCTCAACATTTACTTAAGGTATTCTTTGATTTCACCTTACTTTACTTATGGCTAAAAAAGATATGCATACGTATGTTTCCCGCTTGAAGGATACCGAACTTGAGACTTTAATTGCTACTTATGATATCCCCTTAGATTTGAGACCTCGCCTGCCTGACTCCAACTTTAGGATGAGTATTCTCCCAGCCGGGGATATAGCCATAGGTATATATTCTAGGATTTTTGACTCTTCGGGTGTTAGGATTCCTTTTCTTCTTTCCTCCTAGCGGTGTTGAAATATTTTAAGGTGCATATTTCCCAGCTGGTTCCTTTAGGCTTAACCAAGGTGATCACATTTGAGGTTCTCTGTCAGAGTTTAGGTATAGAGCCTACGGTTAATTTGTTTCGGGTATTCCAGACACTTTCTAAGCAGGGGGATTGGTTTTCTTTTGCGAAACATGAAGGTTCTGCACCCGTGTGTATGAAAGTTACTAAGTCTGGGTTAAAACAGTGGAAATAGAAATTTTTCTTGATAGATCGTAGGGCTATTCCATTTCACATGCCTTGAAGACATCCCGATTCATGTATCACAGATAAGGTTCCCACCAGTTTTAATCAGGATCACGTTAACCGATTAAAGGCTCACATTGTGAAGCTTCGTGATATCCTGGAGGGGGTGCTTGTTCGATCTGGGCTTAGTAGGGTTTGGCGTAACCTGATGTGTGATCCCGTGCTAAGACGTTCTGATAACACCGGTAGGAGGGATTCACTATTTTTTAGTAAGTGTTGCTGTATAGCTCTTCTTACCATACCTAACGAATTTTTTCACCTCCCTTTTTTTACAGTTATGAGTATCCACCACTTTCTTTGCATACCCTCCTTGGAGAAGGCCACAGTACGGGAGGAACCGCATGAGCTAGGCACTTCCATTTTGGGTAGAGTTGTTGATCTCACCACCCCGCCTGCTCCCGCGGGTACTACCATCTCTCGTGCTTCCCCAGAGGAGATTGCCGTTACTCGACCTGATCCTAATGTAGTTGCAAAAGCTGACCACGCGGCCAAGCGAAAAACCTCTACTAGGCCAGAGATATCCAACAATACAACCAAGAGGACCAGATTGAGTCAGAGAGTGTCTGGAGCAGGCTCTAGCGGGTTAGCAGCTGGAGACGGGGTCGAGCAGACTAATGATGGTACCCTTGATGATGATGATCGGCGTAATGGGTCAGAGTCTGCCATGGAAGATGTTGAGAATCTCAACGATGTCAACCAAGGTGAGCATATAAACGTTATCCCACTTCGGACTTTTGATCCGAGCCTTGGACTAGATGTGACTTATCCTCCCATTCTTCTTCCAGATAAGGAAGTCGGAGCTCATGCTGAGCTGTCTGAGGGCGTGAGGAGGACTACCCGAGCTAGTTCTTACGCGTCTCATGGTAAGCTTGTCTCCTCATTTACTTTTTCTTCCAATTACACTAGGTCTTTGTCTTATATGCTTTTTTTTATGCAGGTGTTGGCGAGGGTGTATCTTCTCCTGCTCAGGAGGCTATGGTAGCACCTGGTACTCAGCCCCTGGGTACTAATGCTGGTGCTGATGAGATTGCTAGTGATGGCAATGTTGATTCTTATCTTGATGCTCGAGTTAGCAATACTGCTGGAGATGTGCTTGAGAGGGATCTTCTTTCTTTTGTCTCGGGGCCTTATTACCTTCCTTATCCTTATGATGAAAATGATGGATGTGAGTCTCCCCCTATACTAAGGATTATTGGGACGAGATTCATGAAGTAAATCTTGGTTTGCGAAAGAAATAGCTTTACAAGGATCCTAAGGTTTGTCGAACTGCTATTGACCGTTTCCCTACGCCAGCTGAGATTCATCGATTGCACGAGCTCTCCTCAGTTGAGTTGTCTGATCGTATGAGTGTGTT
>BQNB010205591.1:0-10606 GCA_026074375.1 Tanacetum coccineum | reverse complement strand
ATCCATGAAGTAATACCCCAGATTAGCTTCCGCTGCTATATTGTAAAAATGGGGGTGTTACATGGAGCTATGGATCAGTTTGTCCAGGTTTTTGGAAGAGTCCTTCCATTTGTCAAACCTTGCCTTAGACTCCTCAAGTTTAACTTTAACATGTTTGTTGTGTTTTCTAAATTAGCAGTTAATATTCTAATCCTTTCTTCTAATGCTAGCTGATTACTTTGGTACCATCCCTTCTGTTGTTCTAAAGTTTGTAATGTACTTTTATATGCTTGAACCTGGATATAACACTCTTTGTATTGAACTTCTACATTGTCAAATTCCTTTTTAAGTTCAGCATATAGATGTTCACAACCAAAAGGACAAGTATGTACCTGAGAAGAGATACCCATGAGGGCAAATTCAGCAGCAGCATTAGAAACATCATCAGCAACATCACCAGTAGCATCACCAGTAGCACTACCAGCAGCATCCTCCTCAGCTCCAGCAATCATCCCATATACTTGAGCAGCACCATTTTCCACATCTTCACCTTCATGATCTGACCAGTTTAACATTGAATCAACAGACAACAAGGCCTTTGGTTCTTCTGACTTATCCAGCTCCTTAAGTTTGAATGAAGAGTACCTTGCTTTAGAATCCAACTGTTTCCCTGTACATTCCCTAGCAAAGTGACCCAACTCTGAGCATTTATAGCATTTGACCTTCTTCTTGTCAAACCTTGCAGCATCCTTGTTATTAAACTTCATCTTTCTCCCAGCTTTCTTTTCAAATCTGTTAATCCTAACAGAGAGCATTGCCATTTGCCATTTGATGTCTAATTCCTCCAAATCCAATTTCCCAATCTGATCGAAATCTTCATAAGTGATCTGCTGTTGTGGATCACTTTCAGCAACAAAGGAATGGAGAACATTTTCAATCACATTGCTAGAAGCAGCAGGACTTGATGAAGCAGAAGTAAAAGTGGTTGAATGTGATTGATCAGGATATGACATCTTTGAATTAGTGCTAGCAGCACTAATAAAGGCTGAATGGGTAGGAGCAGAAGTACCTCTTGAATCATAACTTGAGCCACCCTTCACATCAATTTCAAGAGTCCTAAGCTTGTTGTATAGATCATCAAAGCTTAGATAATCAAGACCACCCTTTGTTTTAAGAGTGATGGCCACCTGTGACCAAGAAGGTGGAAGTGCTCTGAGAAACTTCATGTTACAATCTTCATTGTCTGGCTTAGCTTGCATCTGATTGAGTTGACTCAATATCTTCTGAAACCTGTCATAGCCCTTATGCAGACCCTCTGATTCAGATACCCTAAATTCTGAAAACTCCTGCTTTAGCATTGACTTCCTCATTTTCTTAGACTCATCATTACCTCCAAATCTGGCTTTGACAGCCAACCAAAGGATATCTCTTGCATCATCTAGATGGGTGAAAATCAAGTCATATGATCTACATGAAGAGATGAAGCAAATATTCTTGCTTTTTGTCTCTCTTTGAACAGCAATTTGTACTTCAACGAGGAAACATTGTGAAGAATCCATAATAATTCCTGGTTTTGGATCTCTTCCTGTCCTTCCCATTTCCAATTAGAACAATGTACCACAATTTGATCATTGTTTCATGATACCATACTCCATCTTCATGGCCTACGTCTCATATTCTTATCCTTCCTTTAATAAGGAAATTTGGCCATTATTAGGGGTTTGAGACAAGTGTTGTGTGATATTTTTTGGAGTTGCTGATACTTAGGTAGTATGTTGAGGTTTAGTTGATTTGGAGACTCAAGACTGTATTCAGAAGTTGATGTCTGAGAACACAGGGTCAGTAGTTTATGGAAAGTGAATGTAGATACTGGATGGGATGGCATAGGGGTATTTTGTGGATTATTTTGTGAAGTCATTTGAAGTTTTTATGATAATAAAAGTAAGTTGTCTTTTAACATAGGCTCTCTCCAGGTTCTTAAACCACTTGAGGTCGAGCCCTAGATAGATCTTTACGCCTGTTAAGGTTGTAGAGCACTTATGTAATTGGCACAAGCAACTCTAAGCAGAGACTACCTAACAAATGAAACATTGTTTACGCGGATATAACAACAAAGATAAAGATTACTAAAAACAAGGATCTCTAAGGATTCTTATTCTATTGATAATAGAAACGTGTATTCTTCTAATAGAAATCAATCATTTAACATTCATCCAAGCCGTAAGTCTCTTAAATACCCACGAAACCCTAACAAAAAGCTAAAGTGATAAGTGTTATCACTTCCTAGGATATCTCATGCATATCCCTATTACTAACTAACTTTACTAACAACCCGGAGTAAGCATAATACTACCAGGAATAATATTGTTCTACCAGCAGGAATGACTTTTGTACTGCCAGTACTAACTATACTATTATCCTTACCAGTAGGAACTACACTACCAGCAGGAACTGTTTTACTCTACCAGTAGGAACTACATACCTACTAGTAGTAAACTATTTATTACAAAGTTCTAACACCTGCTCATTTTACTCTAACAGTTCTCTTCAAACTTGTTGTTACCCATTTTTTAATTGACTCCTAGATGGAGTAATCGTCCTTGAGAAAGTATTGTTTCTATCCACATTAACTAAGATCATAATCCCCTATTTTAAAGATATGGGAGTTTTGTAGTCAGAGTTTAGAAGTCGTTCCTATCCTGCTACCATACCTTATCAAGAGATATGATCTTGTATGTGTTGTTGGTTTCTTCTTATTTAAAGCTTCACAACAAGCTCTGATACCTCACTTGTTGATCCCAATGAACAGATTTTGAACTCCTTAGCTTGATGTAAGGTTTAAGTATCGCTTGGATAACTCTAAAAAGGCATTAAGATTGAAACCTTTGAGAGTATGATATAAAAAAAACTTATTAGAATCTAGTTTATACCACTAATAAGAATAAAAGTAAATGAATGTTTATCACACAGAAAATATATAACCAAAACAATAAGCTCTAATATATTAATACGAACACTCTTTGACAGTGTTAGGGTTTACAACCTTGAAGCTATAAAAAACTATGAAAGACTGATATCTTGATCTATGCCTTAGGGTTCCTTTTATACACTAAGGAAACCCTAATGGGCTTACAAAACGCGTATAATGATAATGCATATCTATTCCTAATTTAACTCATGTCATAATCATAATAGAGCCAGTACTAGACAGACAAGAGCGAGGAACAACACTAAGTATGTAACAAACAATACTAACTAAAAAACTGGTAGTACTAACAATGTACTGGCAGCACTAACTATTATAGCTAGCAGTACTAATAACTTAGACTATTTTCTTTGAACTTCAACAACAGCACAATCTTGAACCAGCAGTATTAACTTCCAAAACTAACAGTAGTAACTTTAGAAGCCTTCAATTCCCAACAGATCTCTTGACTGAGCTTGAACGTATGAAAGAAAGGTTTGAAAATTGTATCATTAAAAAGGAAAATGAATATGCTAAACTTTGGAACGATTGGTACAAAATAGGTGAAGAATGCAAATATGACAAAATTTCGTACGATAAAGCTTATAATAAAATGCAACATCAAATTGAACGGTTGCAAGCTTAGTTAGGAGATCTCAAGGATAAGTGTAGGGATACTCAATGTGCATTAGTTACCCTTGATCCTTTGTCTCAAAAACTTAAAGATGAGAATGTATCCTTAAAGTTTTAGGTTTTGAATTATGCAAAATTAAATGCTCATCTTAAGACCACTTACAAGAACCTTTTTGACTCTATCAATGTGACACGGGCTCAAACCAAAATCATAACTGACTCTTTGCAAGAAAAATTAAATGATACGATTTATGAAAATGCTAAATTAAGAGCCTAATTATTTGATAAGGTTTATAAACAAAAGGACACCAACAAAGGTACGAGTGCGAATACTAAGTTTGTAAATCAATCAACCTTAGGGAAACCGTCCTTTTGCAACACTCAGAAACCACGTCCTGTATGTATGTGACAACCGAATAAGTTTTCAATCACACACACAATCAAAATTTTCAATAACTTCGGGATTCTCCCAAGGTTGTTAATAAATGATTTGTCAAACCCATCACTTTAAATTGGTACCAGCCACAAAAGATCAAATTATGGAAAGATAATAAAGTGATTGCCCCAGAAATATTTAAGATTAATCCATTTAAGACTTCTAGGAAAGACAAATTTATGCTTATCAACCAAGTTAGAGCAAGCCTTAGAACAAATCCAATCACTGTTTCATAACCTCATGTCTTCACTAAGCAAGATGTTAATTCTAACTCAAATGGTTTATCTTCTACAGGATTAGACAACACTAGACAAGGCGTGGGGGGCGGTGATGGCGAAAGGACCAAAGTGGCTCACAGCCTAGGCAATAACAATAATAATTGGTGTCCAATCTGCGTCTAAGAGTAGTTGCATCAATAATCATAGACATTGAGCGGTAGAAGACCGGCCATAATGGAATTAAAATGCTTTCGTAAGAAGAGAAAGAAAACATATGTCTTCTGAATGTAATAAACATTAAACTTGCTATTCGGAATGATAAACATCTAAAGTTTGTTTTGTGCTATAGTAAGCAATGTTTGATTATCGCTAATCATGATGTATGTGTGCTTAATTATGTGAATGCCATGAATTCTCGTGTTGATAACTAAAATGCTAAAGTTTCAAACAATGCCAATTAAAAGAAACACAAAGCATAAGTCAAGAATTTAAAGAAGTTATGTTCAAAAGAAAGACATGCTTCACCTAAGCCTAGCAAACCTAGACTTTGCCTTAGGTGGTCACCAACTGGAAGAATCTTTGACTTTAGTGCGAAATTAATTGAATCTAGTGACTCTGAGTGTCATCAACAGCTCTAAAGGTGAAACATCATGTACTTCTAACCCTCGGGAACCTACAAGAACACGATTTCCAAATTCTACTTCTTTTCTTGGCAGATTGTCCAAATTTGTTTATGGTGCATTGACTCGGGTTGCTCCAAGCATATAACTGGGAAACTAAAGCTTCTCATTAATTTGTTTGAAAGTTTCTTCCTAGGAACTGTTCGCTTGGAAATGATCAAATTTGCTGCAAAATGTTGGGTTATGCGATCTTCAATGGGGAAATATTTTTCTTACAAGGTTTATTTTCGTTGAGGGCTGTGGTACAAACAACGCTGTTCTCTGTTGGTCAGTTTTATAATTTAGATCTAGAGGTCGCTTTCAAAAGGAACACCTGCTTTGTCAGAAATCTCGAAGGAGTTGATTTGTTAAAAGGAAATCATACAAAAAACCTTTACACAATCAATCTCCATGAAATGGCTAATGGCAATCTCCAATTGCCTCATACGCTCAATAGCTGCCCTCTACCAAGAGCTTAGGTATAGGCATCAACAGTTTATCCCACCTGAACAATTTTTGAGACCATAACTGAACTTTATTCAAAATGAGCTCATCTCCGTTTCTCGTGAAATTCAAATATCCATAAGAGACCATCTTAGGTCCTTCAATGTGAGCCGGTAAAAAGCAAGCATAGCCAACCCATAACACCCAAAACAGATCCAGACTCAAAGCGAAGCTGGACACTTGCTTCATATGGACTGTGTGCGGGCCGAATGACCCGTCGAAATTATCAACGGCTCGAGCGATACTTCTGGTGCTTGTGGACGATATACTCTCGTTATACTTGGGTACATTTTCTTGATGATCAAAAGATGAAGCACCAACAGAAGAATCAAAACCTTTCCTGAAGAAAAATTCAAGTCTCTCTCGTAAGCTCTCATCATTATTATAAGAACTGACAAAAGACACCGAATACATGAAACAAGTGCTCTCAAGAACATTTAGATGAGTTGGCCATCTCTCACCCCCTAACGTATTGCAATCAAACCCGCATCAAAATGAAGTTTGTAGACGAAGAAACCAAAGCGTATGTAGAGTGCGATAACGAATGTATGTATTTTTCTTGAGCTCCATTATTCTTAAGAGGTGCTGAAGCGATTGCAAACTACGTGCTATACTCAAAAACTGCTCCATCAATCATCGACAATTTGGGCAACACATATTAGCTTATAATGGCAAGGAAACAGAATCCTTCCATCAAGTATTTGGGCACTCTGTTAACCCTAAAGAATGACCGAGAGGATATTAGGAAGCTTGTGGCTAAGGTGATGATATAGGTTTTTTAATGTGTATCTTCTAATTCATAGTGCTTACAGAGTAAACAGCCAAAGGCAAGGGAAGATCATGGAGACGAATGATATGCTCACAATGATAAACTTTTTTAGCTATGGCTTTTGAACAACGCAGTTCAAAACCCGGGCTTCAAGGAATCATTTCTAGACAAATTATTTTAGAACTCGATCTTACTTATGATCCGTCAACAATAACATCTCAAAAACCAACTAAACGTGAATTGTTATTGTTATTTGAAGCTATGCATAATGATTATCTTGGTGGTCAACCATCAGCTGCTACAAGAAATGCTCCTGCTGCTTTAGCACCTCAAGTTCTTCAGACTCTAACTACATCTATAACAACAACATACATTGCACCGACACCAATAAATTCATCTTAACAAACTGTAGACATTCCAAACACTTTACAGGATGTTGACGAGCTACAAAAACAACAACATATTCAGCAACAAGATGATCAAGCTCAACTTCCACCCGAAGCAGTTGCTAAAAATGTTCCAAATGCTATGTTTGATGGGAATACGTTTGTAAATCCATTTGCTTCACCATCCACAAGTTCTGCTGAATCATCATCTCAACATGTGGATCCATCAAATATACATACATTTTATCAACATACAACAAGAATACCCATAAAATAAGGATCACCCTTTGAAACAAGTGATAGGAGAACCATCATGACTAGTTTTGACTAGAAATCAATTACGAACCAATGGTGAAATGTGCATCTGCGCATTGACTGTAAGCATTATAAAACCAAGAAATGTCAAAGAGGCTATGACCAACCCTACATGGATTGACTCAATACAAGAAGAGATTCTCTAGTTCAAAAGGCTTGATGTATGGGTGTTAGTTCCTCCTCTGGATAACATAAAACCCTTACTTTGAAATGGTTATTAAAAAACAAGCATGAGGAAGAGAACACGGGCATCAGAAACAGAACTTGCCTGGTTGTGAGAGAGTACCTTCAAGAGGAAGGAATAGATTTTGAAGAATCCTTCACTCCGGTTTGCATAGATTAAGCTATCCAGGATATTTTTGGCCTACGCTTCACACAAATCGTTCATTGTATTCTTTAAATGGTTATTAAAATATAGAATGGAAACTTGTAATCCCTGATGTGTGTTTTGCAAGCTTTAAATTTATAATACTAGAAATGCGGATTTTTACTAAAAACACAACACCCGGGAAGTATACCCGTTCATGTATAGTATAGCTTTAGGTAGGTCCAGGTCGTTCCACGAGAATTAAAGTTTTCACAGTTTGTAATTATGGTGCTAAGGCTAAAATGATTGTCACGGATCAAATTAACCAAATCGTGCATATATCAAATATTGTAAAGAAAGCAATTCAAGCAAATGATTAAAGTATGTTTGTTTCGGCAATGATCACTAAGACAATGAAGTGTTTAGAATAGTGTTTACAAGTTTAGAGAATAAAGATTTCACAAGTTACAAATCCTTTCGGCCTATAAATATAACGATTTTTGGCATTTTAAGTTCGTTTTTGGTTATTTTAGCTTGTTTTTAAAGGTAAAAGGTATGTGTAATTAATCACATACCACACATATATAAAAGAACCCTTTTTGCCTATATTCTTGTATAAAATATGTTTTACCAACTCAATAAACACATATTCAAACGCTTCATACCCAAGATCACATATTGCCCAAACAAACACAAGATGACTACTCCATGATCAAATAAGTAACAAAATACATATCATTCATTATGAATTCAGTAAAGATCATATTTAAAGGATAAACAAGATTTATACCAACTTCAAGAGCAATTGTTGATGATTTCACAACTTTTCCCAACGAAAACTATATTATATTCAAAGTAAAACCCAAAAACTATGAACAATTCTGTCACAATCGCTTATAGATTCGAATTACACTTCAATGCTACTTCCTTGGATGGATTATAATCTAGAAATTGATGGTGGATAGTGGTGGTATTCGATGGTGGTGATGGTGGTTTGAAGGGGTGTTTGGATCCTTGGTTTGTCAAGCCAAGATCACCAAAAACACCTATTATAAGTGTTAGAAACGAAGTGGAGAGTTGTGTGTAAGGATGTATGGAATGAGGTGATTAGGGGCTGTATTTATAGGCTAAAAATGAGCAAAAATACGCCACACAAACTTATTTATACGCCGCACATAGTGAGTTAATGCACTTAGCATTTAATTGCCTTTAATGTTCTCCACCGCCTCAAAAGTGCACCGCACTTTGGGTAAAACCGTCGCACTTTGGGTGTTAATGCATTTTTCAGTTTTGGAAAAAAGTATGCCGCACTTTTTGTAAGTGCGACTACTTATATTCGTTTTCAGTAGTTGGCCTTTTGTAAGGTTGTAGATAATTTAATTCCACTCGTGTGGCCGCTTGAACCAACTAAAACGGAGTTCGTATGACCGATTTATGACCAAAACAGTGAACATGTGTCGGGAGATCTTTATCTTCAGATATTTATTCGTTTAAGCTTCAAATCTTCATGTAATCTTCCGTTTTATTCCATGACACGTACCTAGAACATATAATAGCAAATATACTTGATTAAGTACCAAAAGTTCACAAGAAATGATCAAATAAATGCAAATAACGCCGCCAAAAACATGTATAATTTAGGCGTTATCACTGATGCAGGAATTAACTTAGTTAGTACTCATTTTGATGTTGATACAGATATGTTTGGAGTACATGACTTAGTTGGTGATGAGGTGGTTGTTGAAAGTAAAGTTGCTGTTAAAGCTGTCAGTACAATTCCAGTTAGTGATGCTACAATTACAACAACTGTTATAACTAATGATGAGATTACTTTGGCTAAAGCACTTGCTGAACTAAAAAAGTGCTAAACTACCAACAACAACTGCTGCTACAACAATTACAACTGTGAGCACAAGACCCAGAGCAAAAGGGCTTGTTATTCATGAACAGGAGCAAGCACCTACACCAACAGTTTCTTCACAACAACCATCACAACTTAATGTTCAGGATAAAGGTTAAGGCAAAATGGTTGAACCAGAACCTGTAAAGAAATTGTCAAAGAAAGATCAATTGATGCTTGATGAAGAGCTTGCCTTTAAGCTACAAGCTGAAGAAGAGGAAGAAGATAGACTTGCTAGAGAAAAAGCTTAACAAATTGAAGAAGCCAACATTGTTTCATGGGATAATGTGCAAGCAATGATATATGCTGATTATCAAATGGCTTAACAAATGCAAGCAGAAGAACAAGAGAAGTTGAGTATTGAAGAGAAGTCCAAGTTGGTTGTACAAATCTTAGAAGCAAGAAAGAAACACTTTGCAGCAATAAAAGAAAAAGAAAAGAGGAACAAACCACCAACTAAAGCTCAAAAGAGAAATACAATGTCTACTTATCTGAAAAACATGGCTGGATACAAGCACAATCAGTTGAAGAACAAAAGCTTTGATGATATTCAGAAGTTATTTGACAAAGCTATGAAAAGGGTAAACACATTTGTAGATATGGATACAGAATTGGTAGAAGGTAGTGAAGTAAGAGCTAAAGCAGAGATAGCACAAGAGAGCAGTTCAAAGAGAGTAAGCACTAAGCTGGAACAAGAAAGTATTAAGAAGCAAAAGGTGGATGAGGATAAAGAAACTGCAGAGCTTCAAAGACTAATAGAAGTTATTCCTAATAAAGAGGAAGTAGCAATTAATGCTATTCCTTTGGCAACTAAGCCTCCAAGCATTGTTGACAACCAGATCCATAAAGAAGGGAAGAAAACCTATTACCAGATAATCAGGGCTGATGGAAGTTCAAAGATGTACTTAGTCTTCAGTCATATGCTCAAAAGCTTTGACAGGAAAGATTTAGAAACCCTATAGAAATTGATAAAAGCTAAGCACGGGTCAAAAAGGCCAGAGGAAGGATATGAGAGAGTGCTATAGGGTAATCTAAAGACAATGTTTGATCCACATGTTGAAGATCAAGTATGGAGGAATCAACAGGATTACAAAGTGTTGGATTGGAAAATATATGACTCATGTGGAGTTCATTTTTTAAGGATGCAACATATGCTGGTAGAAAAGAGATATCCCCTTACCCCTGCTACAATTACTTATATGTTAAACAAGAAGCTTTAATGTGATCATTTTAGTGAAATGGTATATCAGCTTCTTAAACTTCTCACAAATCAGCTCAAGAATCAACGAAGTGTTTGGAAGCATCCTCCTGGTGATTAATGAAGCTTTCAATAAAGAAACTTCATGATTTTGGAGATAAATATCAAGTTTAGGGGAGGATTATTGAGATTAAAAGACTTCTTGATGATCTTGGAGTTACTGCTGCTAAGGTTTGTGTTACTGTTGCTAAGCAAAAGTTAGGTTTCATTTGTTTTTTCAGAGGTTTTACCTCTTCATCTTCAAACCATGTCTGCAAAAGAAGAGGTGCATCTAAGC
>BQNB010205588.1:0-10606 GCA_026074375.1 Tanacetum coccineum | reverse complement strand
CGTATTTGTTTAATTGTTCACTTTAATTTTATTTTTCATATCTTTCCAAATCAAATATCTTTGCCCCATTCAAATCAGGATCCGAACCTAAACGTGGTTTCAATTTCACTAGTCATTGGGGATAACGACCCGGGTGATCATACTTACCCGGTTTTAACATACATATTATATATTATATCATATATATTTTTGAGAGTGAATTTTATCAAGGGTAACTTGGTAATTTTCTTAATTTCTCTTTTAAAGTATTATATTTTATATATATTTTATAGTGTATAAAACTACAATCATAGATCTTGTCCACAAAGGTACGCGGTAGAATGTGTCCACCAAGATTGTTATTGGTACATATTTACTCATTGGATTAAGAAGGAAAATGGGTTTAGAGTTACTTACATTAACGATAATCATACTTGTCCTAAAACACAATTCTATCCAAATCATCGTAACGCAACTGCAAAAATGTTGTGTCAATTGATAATTCCGAAATTCAGGGATGTTACAAGGGTATATAGACCAAAGGATATTATCAATGATCTGAATATAGAGTTCAATATTGACGTTTCATACAAAAGAGCTTGTAAGGGGAAATAGTTAGCATTGAAGTCAAATCAAGGAGACCCTATCTCCTCATTTGGTCAGCTACCTTATTATTGCTATAACTTAAAGCTGGCTAATGAGAATACTGTTACACACATCGACACCGACCATGAAGGACGTTTCAAGATGTTATTCATCTCATTTGGTGTTGCGGTAAGAATATAATATAATTTTTTATTAAATTTCTGTTTATCTAATATAGCATATGTTATGTATGTCTGTAAGTCTGGTACCCATATAACATATACTTACAGCAACACAAAATGCCAAGCATAATGACCATAAAATAATATTATACAATAAAGCATCCAGGTGCACATAGATTTTGCATCATACTAGTGTTTAGATGCACATAAACTGACATTCTAATAAAAGTACTTAATTTCATACCATAAACACTGACATACATATTACCCAAATTTTTTGTTGATCAACCAAATAATTGAAGCGGATAAACAAGCAACTCCATCATTCAGACTCCACCTGCAATTTAATTAAAGATACAATAACCAGTTAATACCTACGAATGTACATTATGTTTGATTAAAATAAATTAACCAAGTTAGGTGACACACCTTCACACTTTTTCCTTCCATTTTTCTGCTTCCAATGGCCCTTTTAGTAACCACTGTCTCCTTCCCTCCATCATTACTAAAACCACCGTCTTCAATGACTACACCTCTTTCCTTTCCCCTCTTTACAGCACCTACGTCTTCAACCATTTTAGCTTTTCCATTAACCATAGCTCTCTTATATATGCTTACATCAGCCTTATTTCCTTTGCTACATATACCCTCATCCTCAATTACTTTTTCTTTACCCTTACGACCTCCTGTAACCAAAGATTTCTTTCTATCATCACCCTCATCATGAATCACACTTGTTTTCTTCCTCTTGCTTATCTTTGTTTTAACTCTTGTGGAAAAAGGAGTTGAACTAGAGCACCTCAAGCCAGCGTCGTCTTCTTCCCATTCCATGTTTTTATAATAATATTTCCCCAAGTTTTGTTTCTTATGAGCAACATACAAGTTTATGGAACCATTCTTTACAGCAGCATCAATGAATGAATGAACATCATTATCAGTATGCAATAACTTCAAACCCTTTTCAAGTGATTTTTTTGGTTTACAGTAGAATAATGCCCATTTAGGTTCATCTATCTCAGATATAATATGATTAAGGCATTGTTGAAATACATCTTTATCACGGGTGAATGAAGAAACACAATGAACAGATCCGTTTACATACCTAAGAGGATCATATTCAAAATATCCTTTGGTATGAATTTTAAAGACAACTTCATCTAAATCTAAAAACATCTCATCACCAGCAGGGAACTCGTCTGAATTTAAAATGAAATATATATATTCAGATCAAACCATGATACAAATTTCATAATAACAACAAAGCCCTAATTTATAATCATTGAATATTCAATATTTTATAATTAAATTGTTAAAAATTAATATATAATAAGATTAAAAACAAATATGTCAATTAAAGTTAGGGCTCAAACCCACATACCTAGATCTGATCGCACTACTCCAAAAAAATGACATTCTTTTATTCTGTTTCATCAGTAAGTGATAGTTAGAAGTGAGATCTCTTTGTTCTTTAGTAATGGTCCCAAAGTGTGTTTCCTGATTCTGTGGTCCTCCACAAAGAAAAGGATGTTTTTAAAATGAAGTACAAAATTGGTCCTTATGGTTAAACTATTACACTAAATTTCCCCTCATAATAAATTAAAAACATTTTTTCATACAACACATTTTTTCATACAACACATTTTTCATACAACACATTTATACTAACATTTTTTGATACAACACATGAATAGTTTATAAGCCCGATGGTTCCAGAATGATGTTGCATTCATTATTCCTCATTTAATTTGCAGTTTCTAAGACTACAAAACACATATGTCATTACAGACTCTCCATCTCCTGCAATTACACCCTTAAAGAAGATGCCTCAACCTACATGTATCTATAAATGCTGATGCTGCCAGTTTACCTTCCCAAGCATCTATCAATCACAGTTCAAACATTTCAACCTACATGTATCTATAAATGTATCTATAAATCACAGTTCATACATTTCAAACAAATCTTCCTTCCAAACAAATTACTAACTAAAGGATATCCATAAACTTAACAAAACCAAACCTCTCACAAGTGCCAACAATCATGTACAAAATCAAAGACATTCGACATAATACATTAACCAACAGCACAAACACATTACTATTAATAAACCCCATAATTTTTGCTTCCATTAACCAAAAGAAGTTCCATACAACTTTCAATCTTCATAGAAACATAAACCACAAACAAAACCTAAACATTCAAACCAACCTAAACATTCATAACACCAAACAAAGATAAAAGGGGACAAACAAAACAAAATACAACCATCCCCTTCCTTTCCCATAATAGCTTCACCCACCCATCACCTCTAACTGAGCTTCTTTCATCTCGATCTCCTCTTCTGCCTGAGTAATCAGGTTATTGAGCCCAGCTAACTTAGCCTCATCAACTCGAATATCATCCCTGAGCCCTATCAAGGTGTTAAATACTTCTCCAGGATCATCAAAATCTTCTATCTCAGCAACCAGGGCAGTCAACTGACCAATCATATTCCTAGAAGTTTGCGCCTCTTCACGCATTTGATTAACAAACAGACGTGTCTCAGCAACTTGTTGCGCCTTAAAAAATCTCATATAACCATCAACAGAGGTTTTGCCACTAATATCAACCAAGTCATCAATCACACGCCTAGCAACCTCGTTACCTTCAACAGGTCCTGCCATTGATTATCAAACTAAGTAAAAGAAAAGAAAATATGAATAATTTCGAGTAGTAAGGAAAAGAGAGAAAATATAGGAAGTAAAAGGCACAATGTTTATCAAGAGTGGTGGGTGAATAATAGATTAATATATATACAAGATTTGTGTAGTGTGGAGAACCTATTTGAACCATCATGACAATGGAAATTCAGCCGGCGTTACTTTAATGACTATAAATGACTATCAAATCCATTGAACAAGGAAACTGAGGAGTCCCTAACTAAATATGATACTATCCAAAAAAACAAAACTAAACCCTTCAACTATAAAAGAGAACAAACTAAGTACATGCTATGTCTGCATGCCTTGTGAATCATAAAAATAGACACAACAATTATGATTTTCATACTATATGCGTAGATTGTGGTGAATGAGCCATGTATCAAAATCAACACTAGAACAAATCTAAAAGTTTTAACCTAATTTAAGTAGTAAATGAAGAACAAAAACCAACATTTCAAGTGAAAGTGCATAGAATCCGATATCTTACTTGATACATTACTGGAACATACAATCCAAACAAGTAAAAATAGTTATTACAGTCAAAACAACACAGACATGTTTAAAATGATAATTAAGATATTATGTTTGGCGTAGAACCAGAACATATAAATCATGAGTTGGATGATTTTAAGCCAAGAACAACATTGGTCACTTTCACCATGTTATACGGTTTCTTGACATGAACCATCTCTTCCTTTAGGGGTCCTAATGATCTAAGCCCATAATGAGCTTTACCAGTTCTATTGGTACCTATAATACTTGAAGCAACATGTGAATGTGGGTACATAATATCAAGTCGCAATAGTTCTTCTACCTCAGTCTTGATAGGGTCATAATGTGGTTTTGGTGGTTCTTCCTGAGTATTTTTAGGTAATTGCCATTCAACATCACGAGCAGAAAGATAGTTAATTAAATATTCACTTGAAGAAATTTCATCATTTGAAGATGTGTCATCCTTTGAAGATGTTTCATCATCAGTTCCAAGTATCACTTCTGCATACATATAGAAATGGATGTTAGTCCGCATAATAGTTATGACTAACTATATGATTACAAATACATACACAATGCTAAGAGCATATCTAGTCGATATGGAGATTGGTATAACCTATATTTAGTTACCTTTTTGTTTCAGCTTCCTATTTCTTAAATATGAAAATATTTCTTCAAGCTTTTCTATTCTCACTTGAAGAACTTCCACATCCTTAATACCTGTAACCTTTTGCTTTGTATCTATAATGATTGCAAACAAAACGAAATATAATATATACTAAACACCATATTGATATAGCAAAAAATAAATGCATATACACTTAATAAAATTACAAACCAATTATCCAAAACAGAGCATTTAAGCAGATTCTTATACACAATTGCAAATACTTACAAGTTTGACATTGGGTATTTATTTTAGAACTAACTTTATTAAATTTTTTGTTACTAGATAAAGAGTTTCTTATGCTATATGCGGCCGTTGATCATTATTGATGCTGCACATCTTAAAGGGACTTACCTCGGCACAAACATTGTTGTTGTTGGAATGGATGGTAATAACCAAATCATACCTATTGCCACTGGTGTAGCCCAAAGTGAGACTAATGAGTCGTGGACTTGGTTCTTGAGCAAGTTGAAAGATTGCATCGGGGAAGTACCAAATTTGACAATTATATCTGATAGGCATTATGCGATTACACATGCATGCAAGAATGTGTTTCCAAACTCTTTTCATGGATATTGTTGTCGTCATTTGATGATGAATTGCAATATGCAAAGCGATAAGCTAAATGGTTTATACTGGAAGACATGCAAAGCCTATACAATTCCCAAATTTGAGAAATTAATTTCTTTAATTCTGACTGTAAGACCTGATTCTCACAGAAAACTAATCCAAGCCGGGTTTAGCAAATGGACTAGGGCACTATGCCCTACAACAAGATACAACTACATGACATCAAACAGTGTTGAATCAATAAATGCGTTAACAAAGGACGTGCGAAAATTACCAATCACGCAGCTAATGGATTGGTTTAGAGATCTTCTACAAAAGTGGTATTATGAACGTCGAGCTAAACATCAAGGTATGAATTAGTATTATTTAAACTTTAGTTTTAAATTTTACTTTTTTGTATCATACATAACATGAATCGTTCGTATATTTTTTTGTTAGATGCACCGGATGATTAACTTACACAATGGGCATCTGCAAAGGTAAAGCGCAGAATGTTAAAGAGCGTTAATTAGACGGTTAAGGGGGTTGATGAAAGCAAAGTTTATGAGATACGAGAGCAAAAAAAATACATGTTGTTTATTTGGATAAAGGTGAGTGTACTTGTCGAAAATGGCAATTGTCGGGTTTACCATGTGGGCATGTTTGTGCAATGGCCAGGTTTGCGTAGTGTTGATTAGTTGGCAAAACCTTGGTTTTTAAATGCAAATATTAAAGGTACATACTCAGGGATAATTTATCCGTTACAAGATGTATCAAGCTGGCATACTTCGCATGATTTCCCACTTGTTTTGCCACCGGTACTGGGTAAGAACCTCCCTGGTAGACCAAAAAAGAAAGACCGCATCCCATCACAGGGTGAGAGACGGATAAATAATAAGTGTGGAAGATGTGGTGCACAGGGACACAATCAAACGCGTTGTAATGTACCATTGCCTAAAAAACAAGTAAATATTACATTGTTACACTAACTTTGTACGTCCAAACAAATTTTTAGAAAACTAATTATGTTGTTATTTTAAGACAAATGGTTCAAAAAGGATGAAGTCAACCCATGTCCCATCTGTTTACAAAGAATCTCAAGCTCACCAGGAACATCAATAACCAAATCAAGGTTTTAATGTGCAAATGATGCATGAGCCACAACACTAAACAAATAATATGGATCCTATCTATCAGACGCAGCAGGAATTCTCACATCCTCACTCTAGTGATCCCAACTTAAACTATTTGTCATAGTGGTCTACTCCATCAAACTTCTTAGACTAACTAGTCAATCAGTTTGTATTTTTCTACTTATAACTTAGATTTGTTAAGGATTTTGTGCGAAGTCTATGAACTTAAGTACTTATTTTTCTTAAAGGACTCATCCTTTGTCCACTAATGTTATTAACATCATAGTAGTGTGTGCATAAAAAAAACACATTCACAAAGCTAGTATTCATATAGCAGGAGTAAAGCAAGCAAACCTGTGAATGCGACATCTACATTACTGTCAATCTTCATAGAAGTGGTCCGTGTCATAGGTAGGTTATCCTGCTATTAAACTCTACACAGTAAATAACAGAGGCAGTTCCCAGAATACGCAAACTTTTTATTGAAGAAATCTAACTCAAAAACTTCAATTGATACTATGAACCCCTACCCTTCACGGTATATATAGACTAACCAATACACGTTAGACTATAACTAGGATTACATAAAACGAGTAAAGCAAGCAAACCTGTGAACGCGACATCTGCATTACTGTCAATCTTCATAGAAGTGGTCTGTGTCATAGTGCAGTCAACTGTAATACAGATGAACAAATTATAACTGTCATTTGCAATTTTAAATCACACAAAACAATGAAAGGAAACAAATAACTAAAACTTGATAACAACTACAAGCATAAACAATAACAAATCTCTTTAGGGAGGACAATCGCATAACTATCTCCCCAAAGCATTCATAATAGAAGCATAAAAGACTAATTCTAGAGGGTTTGATGAAGTCAGTGTACTAATAGGGGGTATATTAATGATATTTTTTACTGTAAAAACATGCAGCCTACCATCAATGGGCGGGATTTAAGCCGGCGTTTCAGGATACACCATTAATAAACAATTTGAGTAAATGAAATTTAGAAGACAATTCCAGACCCTACCTTGTAAACTATGCTTACGCGGTAAATGGGCCTTATGTGGACTAATTTATAAAAGTCAAAACTATTGGGTTGTATTACAAAAGTCCAAACTTTTGGGTTGTTTCGTTTGAGTGAATGTATTAGTTTTTTACAAGTCCTAATGACAATATTTACTTTACTCTTTCAGCCTTAACTACCTACAACCACAAACAAACCTAGATCAAATTATCAAAGATCAATGGCAGACTGGAAAGTAAACGTTTTGCAAAGAGAGTACGAAAAAAACAGAGGGTAACAGGTAAGTTCATTTCTGTATTTGTAGAACTATGAAGAACGTTAACTTTAGGAAAGGACACTTTATTCATCCAAACACACCTTTCCAGTTATAATTTATATGAATGAACCCCAATTCCCTTTATAGTATAGTTATACCATGTTAAAAATGATTTATAATGAATTGTACTAGTTTAGCATACCAAACAACTCTATGTTTGTTTTGTTCAACATTATATTGAATGTTAAAGGGGTGTTTGGATCGATATTGAAGCATAATTTAACAGATGATTGGTTTCATGTTGTTATACTTATAAACTACATGTTAAGTGCAGAAGTCATAATATTGGAGTCAGATTATGATAGTCCTCACAGCATGAATTCTGATGATACTTGGGAACCTGGAAAAGATGTTGCAAAAAATACCTCAAATTCTGTTAGTGTTAAAGGAAGAAAAGGTTCAACTACAAAAAAAGTTTCATGCTCCAAATCTACAAAAACTAAACCTTTCAAGGATTTAAAGTTTTTTGATGATTCTAGTTCAGATGATCAAGGAAATGTTTTTAGAGGTAAACCTGGGAGAACATCAGTTTATTCTAAAGGAAACAAACATTCAGTCTCCAAAAAAGGATCATTTTCGAAAAAAGGTTCATGTTCAAAAGGTGTTGTTAGAGGTAAACCTGTAGAAAGTGATGTTGATAGTGTACAAGTCATAATATTGGAGTCAGATTATGATAGTCCTCACAGCATGAATTTTGATGATACTTAGGAACTGGTATGTGTGTAATTACACATACCTTTTACCTAATAAATCGACTCTAAACGACCAAAAATGCAAATAAAATGCCATAAATATGCTTGTTTTTGTGTTTGTACTGTGCAGGTACCGAATATTCACTAAAGGATAAAAACAAAGCCAAACCGGACAAAACCGAGAGCGGAATTGAAAAGGGCGCGAAAAACCGAGGCCAAAGGTGCAAAAGGATAAAAAACGGAGCTAAAACGGACATTTCCGGATTGACTCAACAACGTTTGTGCATTTAATGAAGTCAAGACGAAGTCAAAGTTAACCCTGGGATATGGCGTTGGAAAAGGCATTGAAAACCGAACCCAAAAACCTAAATTGCTAAAAGTAGGCCTACCCGTACCCACCTAGTGGGCCCGGGTCAGCCCACTTATATAAACTTTATATAAAACCTGGCCCAATTTCCCTTTTTAATTAAAAACCAAAGGCCCAAATTCATTTTCTGTATACAACTGGCCCAATGAACATCCTTAGCCCTAATACCTTTTATATATAACTCTGTTAAAGCCACAAGGACCAAACGTGTAATGTAACCATACACGATAAAGGACCAATTGTTTCGTGTTCCCAAACTATCTACCACCACAAGGGACTATCGATGTAACACGATATATAACAATGGAGGGACTTATTTTGCCATATCATCAAACTTTCACCCCTGCGCCCTTATAACTTTTTTCCCGCCAACACTACTGTACACCCATCGTTTTCATTTGTACCCTGCGACAAACGACAATAACCAACCCCACTCTCCAACCCCACTCCAAAGCAGTTTACCCCACACCACTAACCTATAAATCCACCATGGCAATCCCTATTCACCTAATTCGTCATAGGAAAGATCAAGGGTCAGGATTGATTTGATTGATGGCCAAGGCAAATTGAGGGTCAAGATGGGTCTTTGAGCTCTCTCACATAACAAGCACAGCTAGCACACTATGAGAACCTTGGCTGCATATATATTGAAGAAGGAGGCCAGAGAAAAAGAGGAGAGTAGGAGTAGATTAACTTAAATTTTAATGTTTTTTAATTTGTGTTTTTAGTATTTTAAATCCTGTCATTTTTATTTTAAGAGCCTTGTAATCATTTTAAATTAATGAAAGTTTCTGTTTTTTAAGTGTTTACATTTCTGTCTCTTTTAAAAGATTTATGCATTTAAGTTATTGTGTTTACAAGTCATTCTCATAAGCTCTTTTAAGCTTATAGGAACTATTTTAAACTTATTCAAAGGTTTCACAAAAGGTTTTTGTGAAATACTGTTACATTCAAAGAAGATTGGAATTTTGAGCTAATGGATGATAAGCTGAAATGGAGGAGCTTATGGGAATTTTATAGTTGCTTATTTATTAAGCTGGGTAGGATTTAGAGCTTATTTAGGATTGTTTAATCCCTGTTTAGAGCAAGGGAGTTTGTAAGTCCACTTTCCTTTTTTATGCATTTGCTATTTCACTTGCTTATGTCCTGCTTATTTACAGTTTTTCTTTGCTTATGTATGCTTCTTTATTGTTGATTACTGCTTATTATGATTGTTCAATGCTTATTCATGCTTGCTCAAGGTTTAAAAGTCATTTAGTTATGGTTTTATACAAAACTGTCTTTTAAGCTTTAAAAACTGCTTATTATGAATGGCTTATTTTAAGTGCTTATTTCCTGTCAAACCTTGCTTAGTTATGCTTATTAATCTTAGTTATAATCTGGTATTCAAGAAAACTTGGCTCAAATCAGTTTGAAATAGCTTAAAAATGGTTTTAAGGTTTGTAAAGGAGTGTTTGGGATAAGTCTCAAAATGGGTCAAACAAGTTACAAAATCTTTTTGGGTTATTCAGCCAACTTTGACAAGCTCTATTAAGTTATTATAAGCTGTTTTAAAAAGTTTTGCAAGTCTACATTGAGTTTTAAGGTTTTGTCAATATGTTGTCTAAATTTGAGATTTTAAAGTCATTTCAATCTGTCTAAATGTGATTGTTGCTAAAAATTGTTTTTAAGGTTGAATTTAGACTTCATTTAGTGTCAATATGCAGTAGGAAAAGAGTAGGTTCAGGGTGCATTTGTTGTTTTTGTTTTGTCCAAAACTGTCAAGCAATTTTTAAGTTTTCAAAAGCCCTTTTTCAATTGCACATTTAGGTATGATATAATAGTCTTTAGCTTCTAATCATTTGAGCATAAGCTCTTTACATGCCCCACTCAATCTGTCTTTAATCATTTTTTTAATTTCAAGCTTATTTTGAT
>BQNB010205583.1:0-10606 GCA_026074375.1 Tanacetum coccineum | reverse complement strand
ATAAATTAGATTAATTTAGTACTAACATAGATAACTAAAATACTGATAGAATTAGGAGTTAAAGCTCTCGCTCTTAGTGATCGACACCCTACTTACCAACGAAGCTACATCTTGACCGGGTACACTGCCTGTTAAAGTGTTGTTTTTAGGTATAGTCGGCATAAAATAAATAGTACAACTTGATACATCAAATACCTACTCACAACGACACATCAATGACCGACTCAAACAAACAACATATATAAAAACCTCAGGATGCTTTCTAATACCAGCACGACCTTCATTAAGCAAACCTATAATTCCAAAATCGACGATGTCATCAGATGGAGAGGGGTCCCTTTCAACGGAATTCCCCTCGAACCACAAAACAGATATGGGAACAATAGATGCATCAATCCAAAAGAAATATTTGTTCTACTTCTTTTAAGAATCAAGGTTCTTGGTGTAACAACAAGGAGTGTCGGTACCACTACACTTCACGAAAGATAGTAAACCATTACTGATGAAGTTACAGTCAATTTTACAAAATAAACCGACAATAGGCGCACCTCTATGAACGCGACACAAAATTCGAAATGATTGATTTTTGCAGCAGCAAGAACAGATAGTTGGGAGAAGTTAATTTGATAATACTCAAGAACACTAAGAAGAAACTTAGAGAAAGGGATACGGAAATTGGCGAACTCTATGAAACGTGTGTATATACCAATCTTACGCACCGGACTATTCCTAATTGTGTCATTGCGATCGGGTAACTCTGGTCCTAAATCAACAGAAATATTATACTTCCTACAATACGCGTCTAGTTCTTTTTGTGTCAAAACCGACGTAACGATATCAATCATATCTTTTGCCATTTTAAGTAAAAAAGAAGAGATCAAAAGGAAGATAAGGCCTAACCTGAATCTAATAACGAGCGCGAAGAAGAAGGATAAATAACCTAAAAGAAGGCCAGAAGTTTAAAAGAGTATGAGGAGAGAAAAAAGTTATGGAAAAAGAACAGTGAAAAAAGAAGTGGGCTATTTATACCCACTTGCACACGTTAAACCTAAGAAAGCAGGATTAAGACACGTGTCCACACTTCCCGATGGACAACCAAGATTAAAGAAAACGAACGGTCATGATGGTTCGCAAAGACCAACGGTCGCCTGACAAAAGGTCTAATCGGTTAGAAGGTTCTAAGGATAAAACACGACACCCGAGACTCACCAACCTACCTTAGGCATAGCCTGGATACACGTTAAGCACGAAAGACTCAAGTTGCAGTTGCCAAGTCTAGTACTATTTCCCATGGAAAAGAAAATACACTAGACTAGGGGATATGATGACGTATAGTAGTCATCCGGTCTTCCGAGTCCGGGCTACACCATCCGGACTTTCGAGTATGGACTTCACTATCCGCGCTGGGCACAAGCCCAGAAATCCGCAAAAGACTTAAGGATGTGCCAGGATCAAACCATGGATCGTATCCGCAAAAACTAAACTCCAATCACAGCCACGGGTTACTACGCAACAAGGGAAACCCGTGACCTAGCTAAATAGGGAAAAAATATTGCATGGGAAACAGAAGGGAGAACGTCAACGTCCCAAATACGGATAACAAGACGACGACGTGCTGACCAAAGCTGCTATACTACAAAGTATGACGTAGTCAACGATGTTGACTTAACGACAACCACCCTATTACCCATCGGTCCATAGGGTGTGTTCCAACTCATGATCCATGCAATCGACAACGACGTCAGCCTATATAAGGAGCCCATTAAACACTCCCAACGGTATGACTTCAGCACCTAAATTACACAGATACTACTTTTAGACGTGTACTTAATCTTACACCGGAGTCGAATCGCGGGATCCTTTCCCGCAGTAAGGCTAACGGTTTACCTTTTTCTTAGCAGGAAGTCCACTATTTACTTTCACTTAGTATAAATCCCATCACGACTGTTGGGATTTAATTAACTAGGTAACCAGTTTAGCTACGAGTACGCAGCGAAATGAATCTAGTTTTAGCATATAGATTAACACATATAAATTAAACAAGTAATTTACTAACCTTTTGTTTAATGATAAAAATCAATAAACTTACGTCGGATCTTGATCTTGAAACGAGTGATTAAATTACCACCTCTACGTTTGCTCACACAAACACGTCAACCAAGTATGAGTCGATTGCTAGTCAACCTTCACGAACCAAACACCACGTGTTTACACCGATTACCAAACGCACCCTAGTGAGCCTTGTAATCGAAAACCAAACACTCCTTGACTTGGAGCGAAATTGACTAAAACCCTAATTAGGGTTTTATCCTAATTCGGTTAAACCGAATAACACAAAACCGAAATCCTAATTGGGTTTGTGTATTCGTCGAGCAAAGAGAGCACCAAACAAACACCTTCGTAAGAGTCTTGAACCGTCTAGCAAGGAGGACAAGAAAAACCGAATACCCTATAAGGGTTTTGTAGAATTCGGTGAAGGGAGAAGAACCGAAAACCCTTAGGGGTTGTTGGTTCGATTTTGGTGAAGGGAGAGAGAGAACAAGGAAGATTTTAGGGATCTTTTGGTATTGTCAATCAATTAAATTATGAGGTCTAGGGTGAGGGTATATATAGGCTCCCAACCTTAGTCTTGTAAAACAAGATATCCTCTAACTTAATTCTTATCAAGATACACTTTCCTTATCTTCAAAAATTGAACCAAACACCCTTCTAGAATCTCATAGGGGGCCGGCCACTATAGGGCACCCCTAGGGTTCGGGTTTTGTTCAGTTTTGGTCCTTTGGTTTATAATTTAAATATTCGTTACACTAGTTATACAAGTAACGGTAAATAACGATCATTTAAATATTTATCGTGAAGTAAAACATACTCTAAGTGTTTAACGCGTGTGCCCCCAATAGGCTCACGTATTTCTAACGTATAACTTGCGGAACCAACTAACATATTCCAACAACGGCGAGCTTGGAATTCATAGTTCAAGGGAGTGACTCTTTTTACTATACCATGTTTTTTGGACTAACAAGGGGATATTAATAAAAACCGCAAGCGTGGTTGAAGTTTGAAAATTAAATGAAACGAACTTAAATAGGTTCAACATAAAACGATAACCTAATCAACAGGGTTATACGAACTGCACACTAAAGCTAAAATAAATGAACCATGCTGCTAAACACCTTTGGAAATACTATATCAAGTGGAATTTGGAGGTTCATCGATGCCATTTACGATCTACCTAGCAAATTTAGCCATTTTTAATTTGAAAAATGTCATATTGCTTGACCGCGGATAGTAATAGTCGGGAGAAGGGTTAAAGATATTGAGATCAGATGGTGATTTTAGGTCTAGTGATGTGAAGACAAAGGAGGTTATTTGTATTCATTGTGTTTAAAGGTACATTAGTTGTTGTGTTAACAACAACATGGACGAAACAAAATATGGACGGTTAAGATAGATTTTGATCACATATGATTTAAGATCATCTTAAATTCATATGAATCTAAGCCTAATTACATGTAAGATCACATCTTAAATTCATATGCCATGTTTGATGAAGTTTTAAATCAAGTTGTATTCCCGAATAAGTATGCCGATTCTTGTTTAAGTAACTCTTACAGAAGTTATAGTTGATGATTAATGAAAATTACATGGCTATACAAGTACTAATATCTCTTTTGTGATAAGTGATTCTAGCAGATCAGGCATCGTTAGGTTCATTATAATAGAACACAAACGCTAGTAGTTTCTGGGTATAAAATTCTGTTCCCCGTGGTATATGCTGTTGACTTGAAGAGTTGACACTGGGACCAAACATAGGCCTTTTTCTCGTAAGCTGCTCTCGGCCTCCTTGTTATTCTGTATGACAGACAGGATTAGAAACCAAAACTAGAGGGTCTATGCATTGATTCAAGTAAAAACCTGTTACTAGAGGTGGTAAAATGAACAAGTCGGGTAATGGTACAAAACGGTAGAGTTGGAAATGGGTCATTTTTGGGGTACATATCCAAAAGTGCCATGTTCATCCTATCTGTTTTCTATTAAAAGTTATTAAGTAATTAATATGTTAATTGGGATTACAAAGAAAATATGATTACAGTAAACTATAAATATTTGAATAAAACAATTAGCTACTTAGGCGGTTGTAAGCACTAAAAATAGACTTTTAGTCACTATCAACCCGTTTGACCCATTTGAACTATTCCTTTTTGGCTACTTGTGTTGATTTGACTCATTTCAAATAAATAACAATTACAACCCAAGCCGACTCACGTATACGCAAGTGAAAATGCCACCTCTCCTCAATAACGTAAGATTGATGTAAATCTAATGTTACCCGAAGTTGTGGTTCATTGTTGATAGTTGGAGTCTGCGTATTCTGCAGCAACTTCTGTTCACCAAAGAAAATTCCAATTAAAATTATAAGACTATAATGGTTTTGTCCCATAGACTCCCGTTTTAAGGAACTGAAGTATACCTGAATTTGGTCATGAAGGAGATTGATAGATATATGAGCTTCTTGAAGCACAGAAGCCGTGTCCGTCTGCATAGAACACCATGTAAGTTTGAGATTCATTATCATTAATTATTTTCAAAAAAGCAATATTTATCCCACTTTAATCTTCATTTCATGGGAGTAGAACCCATAGAATAGAATGAATAATGTTGGGGTAAAGCCTAACCTTGCCGTAAGGAGAGACAAGCTTCTGGAGGGCTGTAATTTTGTCAGCTAGCTTTTGGCTTCTTCTCATCGGCACCTATATCACGCAGCAGAGAAGATTTGACTTGTATTATTAACTGTTGAAAGTTAAACTAATATTCAAACTCGAAAGTGTCATTAGCAAGAATAATTTGCAACGATATCATATGTTCTAGGCCCCATTTGACCCACCATCAGATGTAGAGGTGACAGTTTACTAATTAATCACTTGATTTGGGTTGTAATTTATCCCTAATGGACCAAGATAGGAACTTATAAGTTAATATTAAACGGGTAAAATGAGTCACAATCAATCCCTAACGGATCAAATGGGTTGAAAGTCGTCCAAGTATAGTCTTCGAATAAACTGAACTATGCAACAACTAGCTGAAATCCTATTTATGCATCAACTATATCTGAAAAGCTAATAATTAGCAAAAAAATCTGGTATGATGGTAGTACACATACCCGTTCTGTTACACCTTCAATTCCTTGCATTCTGTTATGGCGTGCATGTTTCTTGTTCACCACCCTTTGATCACGAACAGGGTTAGTACGTTTCTTAGGATTCTCCATTACTCGAGAATTCTGAATCATAAACAATGAAATGAGAATGACAATATTGTTCTAAAACTTAAGACCATAATTTTAGTAAAAACCAAATAATCGTACTTGTTCACATCTCCAATCTGAATGTTTCATATCCGGAGTGAATGGTTGCTGTAATATAGCACCATTATTATTGTTTAAACCTGAAGATTGATAGTCTATCATTATTGGGAATTGAAGAGGAACATCAACGGCTCTATGATCAGTCTGCTGGTAGTAGTTGTACAATTCTGGTTCGAGTCGGAAGTCATTTGTATAGAAAGTTCTGTTCACAAACACATATATAGCTTTAGGTAAAAAACCAGTAATGGATAGTGCAACGGAGTAATGTATATTATGATTTGTGAAGATACAAATGTAGATGAGGAGGATGCTTACACTTTCTCTTCCTGTATCATGTCCGCAAGTTCCTCAGGAAAGGTAGACGAGGAGGATGCTTCGTTCATGTTTCCTAAACATCGTTTTATTTTTTAAATTCTGTTAGTTAAGTTAAAATATTGAATAACTTAGATTATATCTAGATGTACAGTATGTACTTACCAAAGTTATAAAACTGAGATGAGAAGAATGGCAGGACACCGTAGCTCATCCCAGACCTATTTATCAATTTATGTACATGGTGACGGTCTTGACGAATGATTATTAATTAGCCTGCAACAGGAAGATTATGATCACATAAAGATCCACTAAACGTGTAAACCTGAATACGCGATTTTAGTACTTTGAGTAGGAGGGAGTACTACTGAGAAGTGTACCTGCAAATATTTGAGGATTTGAATGGAAATAGGAGAGTTGAAAGGCCATTTAAGCATGTGTCAAGGGCGGCTAGACACCGTGAAGGTGTTAGTTTAATCCAGGTTGACTTGTGTATTAAATTAACCATGAAAACCGTCCTCATTTTAATTTATTATGATTCTTTTTTTCAACATACAAGTAGTATTATATGTGTAGCTTAGAAAACAGACATGTTCTTCTGTTAGTATTTTACTTAGGTGGGTGGTTTGCATTTTTGCAGTCCTTTATTATGGTCTGCTTGTTTCCGACCAATGCAATCGTTTTTAACGATAAAAGAAGGAAAATGATCCTAAATTTCATTCAAGGACATGTTTATTATTAATCTGGAACGACCATAGATGCTCAATCACTATATATCCTCTTTGGAATTCAAGCAAAATACAAACAAGTAATAGGAATACATAAGACTACTCGGATACCCTTTCGCTTTCAACCAAAAACCATGTTGGAAGGGGCTCATATATCTTATTTCCTACCCATGTAAGACTGGTTGTTACATGCAAACATGTAATATACGCATAACACAATCTATATCGAAGATACTTTCGTAGTTAGCCCAAAGATAGTGCAAAAGTAGCTAGTTCTCCACCATATGTAAGACGAGGATGGCTATTTGATGAGGACATGATTGAAGAACTAGCGGAGAGGTACATGGATCACATAGAGCATGGCAAGAAGGTTTAACGGAAGAAAATGTAGAAATCGTTTTTGTCTACGGCGTACCTACGCCGTAATACCTACAACGTTGTGAACGGGATCCTTCCTTTACGCCGTAGATATGTTGCGAGTAGTTTCCTTATTTTAGCTTTAAGACGGTTATAGACGAGTTTGGTTAATTTTTTCCCCAAGTTTGGCTTCCCTATAAATATAGGGCTTGGGTTTATTGTGTAGGCATTCAATAATTAATAAAATTCACGACTTTTATTCTTTAAATCCTTTGTGATTTGGTTTAACACGTGTTAGGGTTTATTACACGCTTCCGTTTGGCGTCAGTTGGTATCAGAGCTTGTTAGTATCCTAGATGGTGAATGGTGCAGACCAGTGGTAGGGTGCGGTCGACCGAGGAGATGGATAGTGCGATCAATGATCTCACTTCCAAATTCGCGAGTACGTCCACTGTTTTTGATGAGATATGATCCGCAAACGTAAATGGTGGTAACCACCCAAATCGTGAGGGTAACGAACGTGGTAATCTTAGATTCCGTACCAACTATGAAGGATTCTATGATAATCATAGGCATAACCAATCCCCAAAATGAGTTTGGAGACATGAGAACATCATGTTTTTAGATGAGGAAGGGGAAGAAACCTTAAGGAGTTCAATAGAGGTCCTAAGGGAGGTGATCGACCTAGGGTTATAGTTGGTAGGAATGTTAATCATCATGGGTATGGTGAGCAGAAAAGTTATCAGGTCAAGGCCGAGATTCCTAACTTTGTTGGAAATCTTGACAATGAGGCGGTGCTAGATTGGTTATATGAGGTCGATAAGTTTTTTGACATCATGGATGATCCCGACGAAGAACAAGTGAAGATTTTGGCTTATAAGTTACATGTAGAAGCGGGAGCTTGGTGGCAATGTGAACAAGATAACCGTAGGGCACAAGGTAAACGATCCATGGATACTTGGAAGAGGATGAAGAAGATAATCAAAGGTAGGTTTTTACCCCCGGATATTGTGTAAATTTTGTACCAACAATACCATAATTGTGTCCAAGGTAAGATGACCGTAGCCGAATATACAGGTGAGTTTTTGAGGTTGCTAGCCCGTTGTAACTTGAGGGAGATGGAGGAACAAACCACGGCTAGGTATTAAGTGGTCTAAATTCTCCAATTCAAGAGAAGTTGAGTTTGATGTCGATTTAGTCCGTGGATCAAGCTCAAAACTTTGCAATGAAGACGGAGAGGATGGCTTCTAAAACTGGAGTTGGTTTTAGGCGTTTAACCATAGAATGTTCGAATACTTTTGGGAGTCGGCCCAAGCAAAGCTAACTTACCCTTCCTAGTACTACTATTACAACCTCATGTTCCAAGGCTAGTGGAAATGGAATGGACAAGAACAAGGAAAGTCAATCGGTCAATTCAAACCTGTTGGAAACAAGAAAAGTATCGGTCACTTTCAAGTTGTAATATTCTTAGCCCGTAGTATGTTATATGATTAGTCTAGTAAGCTAGTCTGGCCCAAGGCCTATGGAAAGCCCGTTAAGGCCCATGGCCGGCCATGTATGTAGAATATATACCCTCTCCATGCCTTGGAGAGGATGGTTGGTTGTTTCATTTCTTATTTTTCACACACATATTCAATATTACTTTCTCTCTCTAGAAACCTTCCAACCCACTTCTCTCTCTAGTTCTTGCATAATATCAAAGATTACTAGTATTCTTCATTTTACGTTTTCGCACGTTTTTTTACGTTTTCATCCGTTTTTTACGATTTCGTCTGGTTTTTTAGGTTTTCGTCTGTTTTTTACGCTTTCGTCTGTTTTTTTACGTCTTCGCCCGTTCTTTTACTTTTTCCCCATTTTTTTACCTTTTTGTCCGGTTTCTTACGCTTTCGTACGTTTTCGTCTGTTTTTTTACGTTTTCATCTATTTTTTTACATTTTCGCTCGTTTTTTAACATTTTCATACGCTTTTTACGGTTTCGTACATTTTTTTACGATTTCATCTGGTTTTTTACGTTTTCATCTGCTTTTTACGTTTTCGTCTGTTTTTTTACGTTTTCGCACGTTTTTTTACGCTTTCGCCCTTTTTTTACGTTTTCGTCTGGTTTCTTTGGCTTTCGTACGTTTTCATCTGTTTTTTTACGTTTTAGCTCGTTTTTTTCGTTTTCGTACGTTTTTTTACGATTTCGTTCGTTTTTTTACGATTTCGTCTGGTTTTTTTACGTTTTCGTATGTTTTTACTTTCTCGCTCGTTTTTTACTTTCTCGCTCGTTTCTTTTGTTTTCGCCCGGTTTCTTACGTTTTCGTTCTTTTTTTACGTTTTCGTCCGTTTTTTACGTTTTCGTCTTGTTTTTTACGTTTTCTTCTGGTTTTTTACGTTTTCGCCTTTTTTAACGGTTTCGTTTTGTTTTTTATGTTTTTGTCCCTTTTTTGCGTTTTTTTACGTTTTCGTTTGTTTTTTACGCTTTCGTACGTTTTTTTACGATTTCATCTGGTTTTTTTATGTTTTCGCCCATTTTTACGATTTCTCCCATTTTTTTACGTTTTCGTCCGTTTTCGCACTTTTTTTTTACCAAAATGTAAAAAAAGTACAAAAACGTAAAAAACGGACGTATACGAAAAAATTCGGACGAAAACGTAAGAAAACGAACGAAAACGTAAAAAACATACGAAAACTTAAAAAACGAACGTAAACGAAAAAACGGAAGAAACGTAAGATAACGGACGAAAACGTAAAAAATCGTATGAAAAAGTAAAAAACCGGACGAAAACGTAAAAAACGGACGCATACATAAAAACGGTCGAATACGTAAAAATTACGGAGGAAAACGTAAGAATAGGAACGAAAACATAAAAAACCAGACGAAATCGTAAAAAAACAGAGGAAAACGTAAAAAAACGGACAAAACGTGCGAAAACGTAAAAAACGGGCGAATACGTCAAAACGGGCGATAACGTAAAAAAACGGGCGGAAACATAAAATACCAGACGAAATCGTAAAGAAACGTTCGAAAGCGTAAAAAACAGACGAAAACGTAAAAAACCGGACGAAAACGTAAAAAAACGGACGAAACGTAAAAACCGGACGAAAACGTAAAACGGGCGAAAACGTAAAACGGGCGAAAACGTAAAAAAACAGGCGAAAACGTAAAAAAAACATACAGGAACGTAAAAAATTGTAAGAATCCGTAAACGTACAAAAATGTCAAGTAGCCCATTTATCCCATGAGTGCCCGTTTTAGCCCGTGCCCGTTTGGCCCGCGCCCGTTTTAGCCCGCGCCCGTTTTAGCCCGCGCCCGTTTTAGCCCGGTGTCCGTGCCCGCCCGGCCCGCCCGTTTTGCCGCCTCTAATTAAATACCCAAATTTATATCTATACTACATTATAAAGCATTTGGGACACTTTCATATTTAGAAAATTCAGACTTTTCCTTTCTTTTTATGGAAATGTCTTTTTTTAACAACAAACACATTCATTTCATTTTATGTAACAAACTTTTGTAACAACTTTTTGTTATGTGTAATCTTGACCATCCGTCTCATTTTATGAAAACACGTGTGTCACTTTTTTAATTCAAAAATCACCTTTATTTTAAATTAAAATATATTTTTATCTATTTATTTATTTTATGATTTAATTTCATTATATTTTCTAAAATTTTGTGCTCTTTAATTCAACATCTATTTTAATATTTTTTTTATTATTTTTAATTTTTAATGATCTCGAAACCGTTGTTTTTAATGCTCTCGAAACCGCTGTTTTTCACACAAACGATTGAATCAAAAACCAAAAAAAATCCTATCGAATCCACCAAAAGTCCAAATGACTGGCTTATAATCAAGTCTCCAAA
>BQNB010205582.1:0-10606 GCA_026074375.1 Tanacetum coccineum | reverse complement strand
TCCAAGTTGTAATAGGTCTTAGCTCGTAGATTGTGTCATGTTAAGTATAGAAGCTAATCCGGCCCAAGGCCAATGGGAAGCCCATTATAGCCTATGGGCCAGCCATCATGTAACTATATAAGCCCTCTCCTAGCCTTGGAGAGGGGTTGGTTGTTTAATTTCTTCCATATTTTTTCACATAGTAATAATATCATCCATTCCATCACTTTGTCTATCTAAACATCACAACCCACATATCTCTCTTGTTCTTGGTTTAGATCATAAGATTACATGTTTCTTCACCTCATAAATAAATAGAGTTTTTAATTACGAGAACGTGCTCGAAAGAATCGCTAAAATCGGAGCTAAAATGAATAAAATATGACGTTTACGAGATTTACGATAACTAAACTTATAAAAATAACTTTATAACTGTCATGAACAGTAAAAAGTACTGTTCATCAGAGGACCCGAATTATGAAAATGTAATATTTTGATAACTCATCTTAATACAAAAGCGTGGACATAAGAAACGTAAGAAACGGACTTGAAAAGAGAAAATTACGCCAGTTTCACTAAAGTATTATTTATAAACGTTTTTAACTTATAAACATAGTTTCACTAATGCGAGTAGATGGTGATGTTGCTATATAGGATTATATATGGTTGTTGTCAATCAAAGTGTTTGGTACTTATACGACCTATATTGGATTAGGTTGCATTCGATCATAATCGTGATTCATTTTCTATTGTGAATACTTGTTGATTACCATTCACTCGAGGTGAGTTCATAGCCCCATTTTACTACTTAATTGTTTTACAAACTCTACGGGATAAATTACATTGCTTGTTTTACTATTGGACATAAGTGTTTTCAAAGTGTATGCTATCCATATTATTACCTGATCATTATTGCCTAAGTTACTGTATTGCCATTTAAGTCCCCTTTTTATCATGAACCATTAAATACCTGCTGGGTATACGCTAGTGTTGTAGATAGATCTATCAGGACTGACCATCCCCGTCTGGGCTGTGGTTTCTATTGACCATTGACGCATTTAATATTTGAAGAAATTCGTAGGATGTTTGGCAGCATATGTATCCGTTTTGAGATATTCATAGGATGTTTTGGTAACATCTGTATCCGTTTTAGGGCATAAACCTCGAATACTGGTTTGATTTCTTTTCATTTCATCAAGGTTTCGGTGTCATGAGCTTAGGGCAATAATACATGTTTTGGACTACTGAATGTGTTTCATAGTCTACAATTACTTAAATCTTGTGGTCCACTTTTTTATCGATAAACCTATAATTTCACTCAACCTTTGTGTTGACCTTTAGCATGTAATTTCAGGTATGAAGATTTGAGGGGAACTACGGGGATATCGTAAATATGGATTCTGTGTTTACTTAAATTCATTGCAACTGTTTATCTTTTAAAAACTTATGCCATCTTTTGAAATTACGAAGCTTTTGTTTAAAAGAACGTACGTTTAATGTTTACGACTCTTTTAAAACTATGGGACCTAACGTGAAAACTCTAATATTTTGTAATGATATCAAATGAAACTTGTTTTAAACGTCCATTTAAGGTCATTTTCTATATCTTGATTTTTGTACTTTGACGTAGCACCCCATTGTGACCATTCCGCTGCTACCTGATTTTAGGGGTGTTACAGATTGGTACCATAGCCAAGGTTATAGGTAACTGGGTCATTTTTCAAAACCTAGTCTATAACCACAAAGTTTAAAGATTTTCTTTTCTTTAATTTTTAAATGCAAAATCCTTCATCGCTTATCCAAAATCCACGCGCGCGTATTCCCTGATCCTTACTTAACTTTATGATTATCGTGATTGCATTATATAATCTTATATATATAATACTTGGTTTAAATTCGATCTTTTACGTCTATCTTTTGACATATCAGTATCTATTTCTATTGGTCAATTATATAAATATTAACCATTTTGATTAAATTATGATTATTTATATCACTTTTCTATTTCCTTTTCTCTCTTATTATCACGTGCCATGACTTTGCATACCTTTACAAATTCTTAACGAATTGTGTACTTGCGTGGCCAAAATCATGCCACCCAGGAGATTTAAGAGGAAATCTGTTAAGAGAATAGTGGAAAAGCGTGTGGCCAAAGCTATTGAAGAATACGAAAAGACAAGAGCTGACTCAAACAATGCTGGTGGATTTGGATCAACAAATACTGGGGGAACTGTTGCACCAGATGTGCATGGATGTTCGTATAAGACATTTATGAATGGTAAGCCTCACACTTTCAATGGGACTGAAGGCGTAGTCGGACTGAAACGTTGGTTCGAAAAGATGGAGCAAGTGTTTGAGATTTGTAAATGTGCTGAAGATGACAAAGTGAAGTTTGCTATGTGCACGTTCGAGGGTCATGCTCTAACCTGGTGGAACGGAAATGTTCAAACTTTGGGACTTGCTAATGCTAATCAGATCCCCTGGAGCAACATAAAAGCTATGATGACTATTGAATACTACCCAGCAACTGAAATCCAAAAGATGGAACAAGAACTTTGGACTCTGACTCTGAAAGGAGATGACATCGAGTTATACAACAATCGCTTCCACTAACTGGTTTTGATGTGTCCTGAGTTGGTATCAACTGAAAAAAAAAGATTGAAAAGTACATTCGAGGATTTCCCGAGGGAGTTAAAGGAAATGTTACTTCTTCAAAGCCTGCGACTTTGCATGATGCAATCAACATGGCTCGAGAACTAATTGAGAAAGGGGTTCAGGCTAGGGCATTAAGGATCGATGAAAGCAATAAAAGAAAGTGGGAAAACCAGCAAGGGAACAGCCATCACCAGCAAAACCGAAGACACGAAGCTGCTAAGGTGCAAGGCACATCATCAGCCAGGTCCGTGTCCTCCTAGGTGTGGTAAATGTCACAAGCTTGGTCACCAGGAAGGGGAGTGTCGAACTAGGATTCCTGTAGCAAGAGACAATTCGCTACAGAATGTGACATGCTTTGGTTGTGGGAATCATGGGCACTACAGGAGTGATTGCCCGGAGTTAAAGAACCGAAACTAAGGAAACCAAGTTAAAGGTACTGAAGCACGTGGAATGGTGCATGCCTTAGTAGGAGGAGAAACCAATCAAAACTTTAACAACATGGAGGATGATATCAATGCTTAGACTTTATCCCTTTAGGAATTCTCGCTTAAATTTCTGTTGTACTTTCGCTTAAATTTCTGTTGTACTTTCGCTTCAGTTTCTGTTGTACTGAATGATTTCAAGTATCTATCAAATTAACATATTATGAAAACGTCAATTCTACTTTAACTCTCTATAAATTTTTATACAAATCACTCCCACAATTATTAGGAAATTATAACACAATTTATGACGAAAATGAGCATCGCATCGTTAGCCCTCAAATATACATAGCCTGATCAACTATGTATAATTCAGGAAGGACCATGCCTTGCTGAGAGAGTCACTTAAAACTTCTTGTCAAGAAACAATTTTCTATTTTTGTGTGCGTATTCATAAAACGCGTTTACTTCTGGAAATCGAATTAGTAACCGTAGCAACTAAGCAGACCTTCACTCCACCTTACTATATAAAGTCGACAACATCAAAAAAAAAAAAATAAAAAAAAAATGTTACAACTGACACGTTAAGCTGAAGGGAACAAATAAACCCACTAGGAGCCGAGCCTTTGTCGCAACAATAAATATTAAACAAACACCCAAGTTAAATCAATTTAGAAGGGAAATGCAAACGAGTTACCAAGCATGGTAACGAAATTATCGAAAGGCATAAATAAAAGTAACAAAAAGATTTATTGCCACAACATCCATTTATTATCTTAGAAATAAGATTACATAAGAACATAAAGGAAATACAAGTTTTATTACAACCCTAACTAATATTATTCCTTCCAAAGAGATTACGTGATTGCAAGAACATAATGAGGGGCACGAGAATTGCTAGAATAAAAGGTCAAAATACTGAAATCCTTTCTGTATGGAAGTAGGACAAGACATATGCCGAGTGCTATCACGGTAGCCATCGCCATAAGAGCGAGATGATGTGACAACATTTTTGAGGATTGGATAAGAGAAAATGTTAGTGAAAGATTAAGTGTTGTATGAAAAAATAGAGGAGAAAATTTTGTATAAAAAGGGGGAAAGTAACCGTTGGGGTTACTGTTCACCGACCGTTGAGGCACTGTTCATAAAAAAAAATAAAAATTAAATAATAATAATAATAATAATAATTATTATTACTATCTTCCCTCTTCATCACTTAATTCCGAAGAAAAATTTCCGATACTTTTCTCTGAACCCCGTACTTTCGTCAAGTGTCGAACTTGAGCATTGTAGGACTAAGCATCATATAACGGGGATAGAAAGGACAGTAAAC
This sequence comes from Tanacetum coccineum, assembly GCA_026074375.1. Taxonomy (NCBI): domain Eukaryota; kingdom Viridiplantae; phylum Streptophyta; class Magnoliopsida; order Asterales; family Asteraceae; genus Tanacetum; species Tanacetum coccineum. The sequence goes on along the minus strand of BQNB010205582.1, from coordinate 6,217 downwards.
CAATCCGTATTTTTTTTATCAATGTACGACGCTATTAAATTCACTATTTTTTTCTCGTACGCGTTCGCTTTTAATTTTAATAGTTAAGTTAAATTGCGTAAGCTAAAAAAAATCAACAATCAACGTAAACGGGCACCAAACAAATTAAAGTTTTCATCAAGCAAGCATTATAATATTTTTCTAAAGTCAATAATAATTATTATAGTTTTATTTTTTTCGGTTACGTAAAGCGTTTACGTTTCGCGGTAAATTACGTTTAAGCATTCCTGAAACCACCAAAATTTTTCTACGCTTCAACAAATACCCATGTTTATACCCAATACCTAAAGTTTTATTAAACTTTAGGCAAATAAATGTTACTTACACTTTTTACACTAGAAATTAAAAGGATACACAATTACTTGCAGCTAGATATCATTTTATTTACAAAATACAACTTGTAACTTATAAGATTTATACAATATATATTGGTAACTAGCAAAAAGTTTCTAGGAAACTCCCCTAGCTCGGAATCAACAACACAAATAAGAAGAATGAGTCATTTTCTTAGTAAGTAGGTCAATTGCTTCATCACAGATCATTAGAACCTAGCTATGAGGTTTACTTGACCAAGGACCACAAAGGCAAGAACCCTTAAACCTCCTCCATGTTATTGGACTCTATTACACATTTTGACTAGTTAAAACACCTTTATAATACTTATATGCATGCAAGTAACACATATATATCAAACACTTAACCTTGAATAACAAAAATCACTCCTTTTGGCTCTCTTTTAGCCCACGGCTCAACCCTCCCCCCCCTCTAAACAATCCATACAAAATTTTCTACAACCTATACACATCTATACACATCCATCTTAAGATGTTCTAAGGTGTTTCCAGAATGGATGTACCTTTTTCAAGTATTAATCATGAAAAGTGATTGGGTTTTATTCTTGGAATGCTGAAGGTTGTATGGTTGTAAGCTTTGGATTATATCTTAAACAAGGGTTTAGATTACTTTGTGTCATCATCATCATACATCATAAGGTCTACTAGAACCCTTTATGTTCTTTCTAGTTTTCATTTTTATGCATATGTTGTTTCTATTTTATTTAAATCAACCATCTCAAGATTTTTAACATGTAAATGGATTTATTATCATTAGCTATGGTAATTTTGTACACATATACATGTTGTGTTATTAAATATATCATGTTAAAAGTGATGATAAAATATTGTTCATGTTGTTTTGGTTTAAACATGATCATGGGTTAATTAGGGTTTTTTATGGTTTTTACTAATGTTTCAAATTAAAGCAATACATACTGAATGTTAAGGTTAAATATGGATTATGTTAATTGTTTGTATTATGATTATTAAGTATAAGAATATAAATATAAGAAACTCGAAAAAAAAAAACCGGATTAATAACGAAAAAGATACGGTAAAAACAAGTTATACGTTAATAAACGGAGTCGTAAAAGAATTTTTATAAAAACTTTTTATAAAAATTATTCAAACAGCAAGTTTGGTATTTTTAACAAATTATACATATTTTTAGGATTCCAAAATGATTAGAATCGTAATTTTTCAATTAAGTAACGAACGAGCTTAATGAAATTTGAGAGTTTACGATAATTAATACTTTTATAAAACTATTTATTATAAAAGTTATACTGTTAATGAAATGAAATAATTATTTTTGTCAAACCTCATAAATATGTATAACTTTCAATTATGAAATGTGCTCGACAAGTAACATTAAAAACGGTGCTTATAACGACGTTAATTATAGACGTTTACGGGTTTTACAATAATTAAAACTATAAAAATAACTTTATAACTGGTGTGAACAGTAAAAAGTACTGTTCATCAGAGGGTAAAAAATGAAAATGTCAAATTATGATAACTCGTCCTAATACGAAAGCGTGGGGGCATTAAGAAAGATAACGTCAAAACTGGGCTTAAAACGCGAAAGTTACGCCGAGTTGTACGTAAATCTGGTAATTATAAACGTTTTTATGTACTTATTAAACATCAATTTTTACCAAAAATTAGATGGTGATTGAATATATTAGACCTATATTGGTATTAATCAAATTAATATATTACAGTGTGGAGTTTCATAATGAGGCTTTTTCGGTTGGTGGCGTTTATCGATGAGTTGTTGGATTTACGATTTAATGGTGTCTATCTCCTCATAAGTTCACTACATGACATCTTAATTATGATAGCGACCGAACGATAGGATGATGAGCTTCATTACGACCCTATAAATAATCCAAAGTGTTTTAGTACTTATACGACCTATATTGGATTAGGTTGCCTTCGGATTCCTTCGTGACGCATTTTTATTTTGAGATTCGTGTTGATTCCATTCACTCAAGGTTGGAGTTCATTAGTCTTCCTTTTCTACAATTGTTTTACAAAATCCTATGAGGGGTGAATTACATTGCTTGTTTTACTATTAGACACAAGTGTTTTTCAAAGTGTATGCTATCCAGATTACTGCCTGATTATTATTGCCTAAGTTACCTTATTTCCGTGAATGGAGTCCCTATTTATCATTGAACCGTCTAATTGATATTATTGTGAGGTAATGTTATGGATAGATCTATCGCGGACTGACAATCCCCACCTTTACTTGGGGTCTACTAGTTTGATACGGGTGCTAATTAACATTGAGAATGGTGTTAGCGGTAAGTTGGCAAGCATCCTATTTTCTGATTGGGGCTCAAATCTAGTTAAGGCTTGGTGTCATGAGTTAGTGCAATAGATAAATGTTTTGGAATTTGAATGTGTTTTCAGAGTATTTTACCTACAAAATCCATGTCACGTGACACATGTACATGCCACGTCACTTTTTTGTACCGTCAGGTTCCACGTCATTTTTCATGTCACGTGACACATGTACTAAGTCATGTTTGGGTTAGAGTGATAACTTTCCATGGCAATAAGACATAACTAAGAGGCCAACCATTTTCTTATCTTCTTTTACTTGTCTGTTTCTTCTTCCTTTACCATCGACAGACACACTCACTACACAGTACACACACACACACCACATATACCCACTGTCATATCAATCTTTCATATACTTTTTAACATAGTTTGTTAATACAAAATAAGTATCGGGTGTAGACCTGGGCTCAAATCTTGTATTGGATTGGGCTTCCAGATGATTTGAGCGTTGGGTTTTGTATTAGAGAAAGAGAAGTGACGATTTCCTGCACAATCAGACAAAAACCGTTAGTCTTGCCTTACCGTGGGGGCGGACCCCACGGTTAGACTTCGGCGTGAAAGTAAGTAAACATGTAGAGAGAGAAAGTATGAGAGTATAGAGTGAGAAAATTATACTGTTCATTGTGTATTAGGTCCCTATTTATAGGGGTCTAGTATTAGGGTTTCCTAGTATTTCGTAGTGGCCAGAGTGGGTCCCTTGTCGGGCAAGGTCCCGTAATCACCGTGTATACGGACGCGTGTGCCTTCCGTGGACGGAAGTATCCTATAGTCAGGTCCGCGTCCGCTTTGCCTTGTCCGGGCCGTGACCAATGCAGGATTAGGTTTTCTTTCGGCCCACGACTGCTAAGTTGGGCCCAGGAGCCCAAGTGATAGTGTGGTCCAAACCCGAAGGCTTGGTATACCTATTATACGTTATCATAGTTCTTCTTTACTAACCTTCATAAACTTTATAACAAAGCAAAGACATTAACAACTGTAAGTTATAAGATGAAATTTTCCAACCTGCTCATAGATTCCTGTAAGTGAATAACTTTTTTCTCTGTTTCTTCCAACTTCTTGCGTCTTTCTTCACAAATCAAAAAAAAGGAACCAAAAAATTAAGTCTGATACATGAGGATGATAACAAATGAATAAGAAACAAAGCAAAACCATGAATAAAAAAGAAAAAATAAAATGATAATGGTGATAAATGATGAAGATGAAATGAGGAAGATATGAATAAAAAAATAAAAGAGGATACATTTGTCCTATTGACTCTTGAGTCAGTTGTGTCCTCACATGAATCAAAACCCACCCACTACCCATCACTGATATCTACACAAAAGAAACAAAGTTGGATGGTTATTATGGTATACTTTTTGGTTCGTATCTCATAAGTGAACAAATGAGAAAGTACGTTTTAGTTTTTTTTTAAATCCACGTATTGTGTTTTACCGGTGTAACCGGTTGCCTGTATTGCCACGTAAGCAAATGTATGATAATGAAACAAATATTGAAAGTTGGATGAGTATTGTGATACTTTTCTGGGTTCCTATTTGATAATGACACAAATGAGAAAATACGTTGCTATTACATGTCATTAACCTATATTTTGAAAGTTAATAAGTTAATCACATAAATCGTCTTTGTGATTTACACACACTAACACCTTTTATCCCTGAACTTAAGTAATTACGTCAGTCGTCGTTCCTGTACTTGACACTTTATGACTCACCAGTCATTTGACCAAACGGACGTTAGTTTTTTTTCGTTAAGTCTGGTCTCGTGCTGGCCATGTGAGGGCATATTGATCATTTCACCGACATTCATCTTCAACCTGTTTTGGGGTGTCGTCCGATTTTTGAAGTCGATTTAGAAACTTGACAGTTTGGATGGTGCTTGATATTAGTTTGCTATTGAATTGGTTTGATGGTTGACTTTTTTTGAGCGATTTAATATTTGATCTGTATTTCATTTTTTGGTACGGTTCTTGTTGAGTTCTTCAGTATCAATGTTTGATATATATACGAAATTTAACTGTGGTAGTTATTGAGTTTAGTTATTGAGTTTGGGTTTGATTTTGTGTAAAAAGAAAATAAAAAGCTAAGATAAAAATTTAACTCTGGTAATTATTGAGTTTGTGTAAAAAGAAAATAAAAGCCAAGATAAAAATCAAGGTTGAAGAGGAATGCCGATGAAATGACCAAAATGCTCTCATGTGGTCTGCACATGACCAGACTTAACGTAGAAAAACTGTTTGGTCAAAGGACCACTCAGTTACAAAGCTTCAAGTACAGGGATGACTGAGGTAATTATTTAAGTGTAGCGACGAAAAGTGTTAATGTATGTAAACCTCATGAACGATTTATGTAATTAACTCATAAGTTTATGAAAAATGGGATGAGGTCTTTACGGGTTTCAAACCACGATATTCCATTTCTAGAATGATTACAGTTACTTGTTTTCAAAACCAGGCTTGCAGAAATTGGATTTAAAATGTGTCATCTTTTTTTAGTAAGTTGAAGCAGTATGGCGATATGGCCTCCTATTTCACCAAGGGGAGGTGATATGCACACCACACAAAGTGATGCGCACACCACAAAATCACATGTGTGATGCATAGGGTACAACACCACATATGCATTTTTGTGGTGTGCACCTCACTTTGTGTGGTGTGCATATCAACTCCATTCACGAAGACGTATCATCATTCTATATATTCAAAATATACAACTCACGTTTCTGGTAATCGCATTTCGTCGCGGAGCGCGTGAGACTAACTTTGTAACGGACCGATAATCCAAAAGACTATTTGCGTTAATTGTTTTTGAATTTTTTTTACGGAAATAGTCCTTCAGGTTAGCGTTCCGTTGCAAGGTTAGTCATTAAGGACTAACATTGCAAGGAACCGATAACCTCAAGGACTAGTCCCGTAATTAAAAAAAATATATATATTAAACTTCAACATTTTTTATAGAATCGTACGTGCGTTAGAAGCATTGTAATATTGGGCTCTTTTTGTTCTCAATTCGACAATATTTTCAAGACATTTTTTTATAAATGAATTAATAGATATACGTTCCCATACTTGATAAATAAAGTTTATTATATAAAAAATGGTAAATAGATAAAAGTTAAAGGTCGTTTTAGTAACTTCTCGCATAATTTGAAGGTATGTTTTATAATTTTTTTTCTTTTTTTTACTCGATAGGAGTGATTTTTTTAATGTGACAACCATTTTCAACTAATACTAGTATGGTATTCGCGCATTGCGGCGGCGGGTACCCTGTGATTAACCGGATAAAAACAAAAAGAAAATAATTGTAGTCAGGCCCGGTTTACCCGGTTTTATCAGTTCTGACTAATCTTCTCCGGTTCGTTTTTTTTTTTGAACGACAACTTTTATTAGACAAAAAAGAAACACTAGCAAGAAGCTAGAAAATTACAAAGAAAGTAAATAAGGGTGTTGCAACCACCTATCCCAACTAAACGCCTTATTACATCTGGCGTGA
>BQNB010205580.1:0-10606 GCA_026074375.1 Tanacetum coccineum | reverse complement strand
ATAAAAATTCTGAAAAAATGAAATTAAATAAAGAAAAAGTTAACAAATCTAAAAATATAAAAATGCCCAAATTTTACTGTTTTAAATTAAAGTAATTAAACTAATTAATATTTAACCTAAATTAATTATTTAAATTAACTAAAAGAGTAACAGCTGTTAAACTAGAGGACTAACAAAGTAAAGTAACAAGGACAAACGGGGTAACAGGGCAGTTAACACTAGGGACTAACAAAGTTAACTATGAAAGATAAAATTACACAAATGGTCCCTGAGGTGGACCCCGATTACAAAGTGGGTCCAACTAGCTTATTATCAAAAAGCTAAAGAAGCAAAGTTGTAAAGGGGACTTAGGAGAACATTTTTCATAAAAGGAGTATAAGCTGTAGTGGACTAAATAAGCTAAAAATGTGAGCTTTTGGGCTGACAGAAACTTATTAAGCTTATGAGCTTATTTGCTTTTTCTTTGAAGTTTAAGCTACAAAAGAAGCTAGAAAACTATAGGAATAAGTTACTAAGGCAAGGGAGTCCTAATGATAAGCTAAGGATACCTAAAATAAGCCCTAAGATAAGCTGAATTTAAATAAGCTATATCTAACAGTTTTATAAAAAGAGAAAAAGGCCTACTTTAAGGTTATATTAAGCTATATAAATAAGCTATCTAATAGAAATAAGCTGCTGAACCTAAAAGAACTACTTATAAGCTATGCTAAAAGGCACTAAGAACCTATAGCTTAATATAAAATAAGCTAGAAAAGGGGGCTTAGTTTTGGTGCTCAGCACCAGGGGAGGTACAAACAGGCCTTAAGGGGCTTTTTTAGCTTAACACAATAAGCTCTCAAGAGCTTATTTCCCAAGACCAACCCAAGACAGATTTAAAAGGGTTGTAAATGAACTTAATTTCAAAATTTAAGCTATTATGATAAACTAAAACATGCTGGTTTTTTGGGTTGAAATTCAAGGCTTTTCAAAGAAATGGCATTTGACTTATTTTAACAGCTGACTCACTTAACAAAAGAAAAGACCAAAGGCTAGGGCTAGAAATGACAACTACAAGCACATCAATGGTGTGTTTAAGCTGCCAAAGCAGCTTGAGTGGTTTAACTTGAATTTGCTTATTCAAATTTTTGACAGAAACCAAAGTACACTTAAAAACTTATTTTTAACTAAAAATTTTTGATTAAACTAGTCTAATAAGGCTCACACACTACAGCCAAAAGTGGCTGAGGGTCTTAGAACCATGGTTGCCACCATATTGACCATTTTAGCACTAAATCCAATACACACCTTAATTCTTAATTCGGCCCTTTTATCGCCCTTTTAATGAAGTAAGGGTAAAGATAATTACTTATAATGAGGTTTAATAACCTTTTTAACATATTTTTTTTTTCTTTAAATGACTTAAACAGAATTAAGTGACTTAAATTATACTTGGAATTTTGACAAATGCAAATTTTTTAGAACTCACAAATTTTTTATTAGAACTTAAAGGATTACAACAAGAACTTAAAAGGAAACTGAATACAATAATTTTTAAAGGCAAAATTAGTTTAACATTTAAGCTAAGAAAGTAAAAAAAAACAAGATATTGTGTTCGGCTTGTTCTTGGCTCCTTTGACTTCGGCTTGATCTTCTAGCTTTTATACAAGTCTCTAAGCTTTGGGACGAGTTTGTTATGAGAGTACAACACTCCCTTTGCAATCCTAGCCCTTCTCTTGTGCTTGACTTCATCTCAACCATTGATGGGTTTCGGGTTGTGTGATTTCGGCTGAGAAAGGGTTATAGGGGCACTAGGGAGGTGGGAAGTGGTGAGAGTGAGCTGTAGAAGTACTTGGGAGGTGGTTTTGGCGTGAAACCGTGGGGGAAAGGGTGGTTTGGGTTTTGGCGGGTACGGGGTGTACAGGGCAAGTGGTGCAGGTTTAAACGTAAAGGTTGGGGAAGAGGCAAGTTTAGTCCCTCTTCTTTCTTACTCTTTTCATTTCATTTGGCCGGGCTTTTAGTTATAAAAAGAGTTTAGAAAATAACACAATTGGTCCTTGTGGTTTATAACAAAAGAGGTAAAAGAAGGTTTCACAAAGGGCAGTTTTGGTCCCTGCTGTTTATTAACTAAAAGATTAAAGGAGGTTTGGGAAAATTGCATTTTCAGCCCTTGTGTTTTATTTCTCTATTTTTCTCTTTATAAAACACTTTTAAAACTTGGCATTTTTGGCCCCTTTTCTTTATATTTTTCATTTTTCTTTTATAAAACACTTTTAAAAATGACAACTTTAGTCCCTAAAGTTTATAAAAATTGAATTGTGGGCTTGGGTTTGTATTGGGCCCACTGGGTTTGGGTTTGGGCCCAATAAGGTTTAGGGTTGGTTATTGGGCTTTTTCAAGCCCAATAAGATTATGAAGTGGGTTTTGTGTGTACAATGGCTGAGATTGGCTGTAACTGGGCTAGGATTGGGCCTTCAAAGTCTTCACAGTCTTTGTCAATTGCACACAAATGGGCTGTTGTAATTGATTGAGGGCCCATTTGGTCTTCACAGTCTTCATAGATATACTATTGGGCTTTCCCGGCCCATCAGATGGGTTAAGATTGCATTCAATAGTATTCTTCAGTTCCGGCTCCGGTTTGACTGCTGATTCTTCAGCATTTTTGGACTTTGGCCTTGATTTTGCACAGTCTTTTCCATTCCATGCTCAGTTTTGTCATTTTGGCTTGGTTTTCTGTCTTTTTGATGATATCCACTTCCTGCACAATACAAATGCAAAACAAACATATATTTGGCAGTTTTTGTCTGTTTTTGGTCATTTAAGCTCGTTTTTAGAGGTAAAAGATATGTGTAATTAAGCACTTATCACTAAGCCAAGACTCGAACGAAGATATACAAACTCTACACAACTCTACATCAATCTCTTTCTTTTTCTTTTCTATATATATATTTTCTTTGAATAACATAATACATCATAACACGGGGTTTATAACATGTACCCCTACACTTAAGCTTTTACATGTTCGATATTTACAATCTAACTAATGACACGATTTGAGATGGATCACAATAACATAGAGATCATCTAACAAATATACGGGGGTATTGACTTAACTTTTCTTCCCTATTCTTTCGCGAAATAAATACTACCATGAATCCCAATTGTCCCAAAATAATATTTACAAGGATAAGGACTTAGCAACCGTGTACTCAAATAATTAACTTGGGTTAAAACAATAATGTACTAAAAATGAGTACATACAAGGTGGGCTAAGGCGATTTGGGTGTAACGATTGGTTTAAGGGTGATAATGCTCTTCATTAATAGTTCAGCTTAACCAAAAAATTATAAGAACCATGAAAAAGGATAGCTCAGAGGGTTATACTAGGGGTATCCTGCACTAAAAATGAGTGCATGGCAAGGGTGTGGGATAGTTATATGATCGGTGTGACCATCATAACAATTACAGGTATAAAACATAGGTTAATCCTAATGCCCCTTATCAAGCAAATCCTAACACTTACTATGCGGTCTCGGGATGCATTACAAAAACAAGTTCTAGAATTTAATATACTACCGATACACTCTCATAATCCTAAAGTAACCGATATCAATATTCCAGAAAAGGCGACAAAACCACGCATACACACCAGTAACGACAGAATAGACACACATGATTGCTCACTCCTTAACTCGAACAAGCTAAAGGTATAATATCTAAGGGCGAACCTCACATTTTGGGGGTGGAATTTGAGGGTTTTTATGCTAGTAATATAAATTCCTATCCATGAGACGCTATTAATACACGATTTTCATCGGTATGTGTCATAAAAAATTTAAAATTTGGGTAAAAATTACCTCTTATGCTATGTTTTGATATATTACCCATCATTTTAAGGACAAAGCAAATGGCAAATGAAAGAATAGTTTCTAAGGCTTATTTTCCCCCTACACTTAAGTTGAACATTGTCCCCAATATTCTATAAAGGTACCCATAAAAATGAATAAAAGGAAAAGAAAACAAGTAAAGAAAACTAGTACTCCCCTGGTTTGCTCAATAATGGAGAAGAAACATGTGATAACTGGTTAAATCGTCCTCCAAGAATCATCCAATGAAACTTCCTAAGAACTTCTAAGCTTCTTCTCGTCAAATATAACCTGTAATCAAAGACAAAGACAACTACACCAAGCGTAAGATCCACGGGTGAATAATAAATACAACCTCATTAACTAAGTTTAGACTCTACGAAAGCAATAAAGATAGGATGAGAGAATTGTTAAACTCATGGTTTTGCAGGTTTATAAAAGAATTACAACTTTCTTAAGCGTTGTACAAGTTTTATTTTAAAAAATACTTAAAATTTTCGAGTTTTCTGTAACTGGGCGTTTAACGCCGTCAGGAATATCCTGACCCCGTCACGAGTGTCGTGGTGACGGCGTCGCATACAAATCGTGATGCCGTCTCCACACTCTGAGAAAATTTTAGTTTTTGTTATTGATGTAAAATTTCTTGTACGCAATCTTATGAGTTATTTCCTGTATGAATTACTGCATAAACATGAGATTTGACAATACAATCATATGACTAAAAAACACACAAGACATACAAGACACACCTAATATGCAAGAAATAAAAGATTGAGTTGCCTCCCAACAAGCGCTTGTTTTTGTTCGAGTCACAAGTCTGACTCTACACTTATTTGACGCATAAAAGGTGGGTCTCCCCTACACTTAAGATCAAGTACGGGTGATAGTAGCGATACATACCTAAAATAAAAAGAATAAAACATATGACACTCCTAATTGCGGGAAAAGTAAATATTGGGTTGCCTCCCAAAAAGCGCTTGTTTTTGTTCGAGTCACGAGCTTGACTCTACGCTTATTTGACGTGTAAAAGGTGGGTCTCCCCTACACCTGAGGTTTATGTGAGGGGTGATTGATTAGTAGCGATTAATACCATTTCGGATGGAGGTATGCCTCGTGGGGGTGAAGGCGTGGTTAGTTTAGGTGTGAATGGTCAAGGGTTTTAATACCTTCATCCTAAAACTACCTGGACTATATGGGTTGATGGGTGGGTCGGTTCCTTTTTTGTCTCCTAGATTTACATCCAAGGGTGAAAAATTGGGTAAAAGTTGAGGCTCCGGTTCATCAACACTAGGAAATCCGCTTAGCACTCTCTTAGAACTAGAAAGATGTCTTATGTAGTGTATTTAAGCTAGATCCTCCCTAGTTTCATGATGGTCCATAGGTTTCTACTCATTGAGATTCCTATAGTCTCTTTTACTTCTTCCGGGTGAGTCACGGGCGGTATGTATAACTTAATTAATGGGAGGACTTGTGGGGTGCATTGTGGGTTCGGATTATCCACCTTATCCTCCATCGTATCAAGATCACATATGGGCTCATCATCTAACCATGCCATTTACTTCAACATCTTAACCATAACTATCTCACATTCTAAATCCTCGTTATATGTTCTCTTAGGTTGTGACTTAGGCAATTCTTTCATGTTATCTAACTTACGGGTCATTGCTATGGAGCTCTTCTCAAAAGTTTGATGCAATTGGTCACTTTTCCTAAGGGTCTCACCAACAAAATTTGATCCTAAACACCAAGGTTGTTCATACAAATACATCATAGGTGAAGGCTCATATGGTTCTTTAATTTCACTAGGTGAGGTATTTTGTGTGCGAGGATATTCTACTCCACCATTCATCATTTTATATATTTCCTCAAGATTCTCTTAGTCGCTTTTAAAATCTTCCGAATAATTTTTATGGTAGTATTCTATGAAGCACTCAAATTATTCTTTCGTTAACGACTCAAGTGTGATTTCATCCGCCATGGCGACGAATGACATATTTACAAACAACTACACAAAGAAGAGATAGACTAAAAGAAAGCTACTTGACAAGAAATTAAATCTTACTTGATAGGAATCTTGTGAGTAGACTTAAGCTAGATTGAATCCAAAACCTACTATCCCAGTTGCGGCTTAAATGCCAAAAACTTGAGTACGGTTCCGTGTATAGAATCTACACGAAGTTTTACAACTCCCTAGGCAGTGTACCTAATCGTTGTAGTGTAGTATAGACAAGACTCGGGGGTTGTTATCATTCTCTAGGGGATAGCATTGTGAAGGACAAATTGAATGTTCACTAAGGTCTAAGGGTTGAAGGAAGATTCTTTTTGTGTTTTTATACTTTATGAAAGCAAGTAAATCTCGAGTTTAAAGGTTGATTTGTTTTAATCTAATTAACTACTAATTCTAATCTAATGGCAAGAACAATTATACAACGAAGTATATTTACTTGGGATGCACTACTCCTTGCTAGCTATCTAATTCTACCTATTGCTTTGTCACACTTGTGATGATCTGTATAATTATTTCCTAAGTCATGAACGAATTACACGAACCCGCCTCTACTTAGTATGCCGGTAGAGTAATGCACACGTAAGGTAGTATGAAGACTATTACATGGCCCCTAGGGGTACACTAAGTGCATGTGAAATATATTAAAAAGTGGATAACCTTTAGGAGGAAAGGTAGTATGAAGACTGTTACCTGATGGTAACCTTTCTACACAATCATGTTTCCCTAGACATACCAACAGCGATACAGACAAAATTTGGTTTTCTAGATCCTAACGCACACATCCATCAACAAGAAGCAATAGGAAACACGAATTATAAACTATAATCAATTAGACTCATTGAATCTGTCACAAACAATAAGATCTAATCAATTAATGACAAGATTCATGCATTCCCAAATAAATACTAGATGAATTAGCCAAGCATACTCAAACAATAGAAATCATAATCAACAAAAGGAATTAAAGACATGATTTAAGATATAAGTGATAATCAAACCATTATAAGATATTTATGGAATGAATTAAGTCTTCTAAGTTGCTGGAAAAACACCTACACAAACCCTTTAGTCGGCCTTAGGGTTTGGGGCTTAATAAAAACGAAGTTATAAGGTTATATTTATAGGCAAACCCTAAGTCAGTTCGTCATGACCGTGTCGCCAGAGTCATGTCACCGTCACTAGAGTCACGACACCATCACGAATAACACTTGACACCGTCATGTGTAACATATGATACCGCCGCTTGAAAGTCACGACACCGTCGCCAGCCACTGTTTGGCTATTTTCTTATAGATTTGGTGTAGAGTTGTAATCTTGTCCGTTTCTTCTCCAAATGAGCCTAAGTCACGTGTATTTCTTCCAAATGCCTTCCAAATACTATATACCTGAAAATGAATGATTAAGTACCTATTTTGGGCATAATTGCACGATTTAAGGGGTTAAATGACCCCAAAAAGTGTATAAAATAACACCTTATCACATTCTGTAAATCTTTCTCTTGTTTTCTACTAATCTTGATTCTAGTCTATTTTCTATTTCGTACGTCGTGACAATTTAACTACTTCATCTGAAGTACTTTAAGTATTTTTAATTAGCGAAATGCAAATTAAAATGTCTCTCCGTTCACAAAATTCATCAAAGCCCTAAACTCCTCTCCTGTTGGCGGTCCGACGACCCTCAGACTTATTTTGGCGGCCCCAGATATATCTGGGACCGCCGGCAGCAGCTTGTAATACCATTCATTTTTTTATAACCTAACACTTCCTCTCTTCTACTATGAGCTGACGTCTACTTCACACCTAAACCTATACCAAATATCTCTCTATAGATCAATGGGTCATCCTCATATCTCAACACTCATAAGCATCGTTGCTTATGTTGTCAAGAGTCAAGTGAATTTCATAATGAAATGCGTTTCATTATCAAACACATTCCTTATAATCGATACAATTACCATCCATCAATTCATAATAAATCCCTTCACACGCAAATCTTGGTCCTCACATCCCACATACGCATTTTATCAATTGTAATAGTCTATTCTCTTCTAAGCGGTTCTTCTCACTTTCAATGGTCTTTTCATTCCTAAACTTTCCTTTTTTTACTTCTAATATGTCTTCTCACCTCTAACGACCCTTTTTACTTCCAAATGCTTCTTCTCTCTTTTAATAGTCTTGTTACTATTAAAATTCCTCTTACATCTCTTGATAACTTAATTATTTCATCCGAAATATTTAAGTAATTTGCGGAATGCAAATGTCACTCCTTTGCTAAACTTTTCACTTTCTAGAAAGTGAAGAACACAAAGAAGATATTCAATCTTCAAGTGTTATTGAGTCACCATATTGTTGAGTCTCTCATTATTCTTCCACCATGAAAGAACTACCACCTCATTTCACATACCCACCTTTGCTCCTCAACATTGACAACCAACAAAACACCAAACAAACCTTTAAATTCCTACTCATCCACCTTGTCTCGATAGGATCACATGCACATCAATTGTTAGTGCAAATGATATATCAATCTTCTCTAACAACCTCTCATCAACACGTTCCTCCTTTAGTCTCTCTCATTCTTCCCCACTTTTCGGCTCTATGGAATCATTTTCATTCACATCCAAGAGCATATCGTCTCCATCCTCATCTTATTTTTCTTTTTATCTTTTTAAAGTATATTTTTTGGCATATCTTGCCAATATATTAAGTAGTGTCAACCAATAAATGAATCCTACTTTCATTTATTAAAAGTCGATCAAATCTTAGTCCATAAAAATACGTCTTGATTCTTTTTGTTTCATCATTTAGATTGTTGATTGCATGTGTCTAGTCTATTCATTATATTAGGTCTTGGTCACTTAATTAATTATACGTTGTAATAGGCTAGAAGGGTAAACGGGCTCGTAAATGTAAGCTAATATTGTATGTGTATCGGGCTAAAGCCCAAGTCAATCCCGAGCCCGGCCCAAGTAAAAGCCCACACGCCCCATGTAGTTGTGTAGGGTATATATACCATTTTCCATCAAGGAAAATGGTGTTGGTTCATTTGTAACATTTTCAATTTGCAAGTAAACTTCCCATTCTCTTTCATTTTCTCTCTCTAGTTTCTCTCTCTAAATTTCTTCCATTTTCCTTCTCCTTTCTTCTTGTATTCGAGCAACAAGTAATGAAGTGAAGTGATTAAGGGTTACCGACATTTGGTATCAAGAGCCTCGGGTGTTTAGTGTTTGATTTGTGGTTTAAAAAATCAAAATTCGTGTTGTAGTTTATTGTTTTTTTTGGGTTCGAACTAAAACGCAAGAAAGAAAAAAAAAGCAAAGTTTGATTTTATTTCGTGGCTTATATTGTTCAAGTAGGGTACTTTAGTGGCTAGAACAAGTTCTTACATCTATCTTCGTAGTTCTATAGTTTAGTTCATGGATAAATGGGTGAAATCGAGCTAGTTTTGCGTTTTGCTAGAAGACACTGCGTTTTGCTCGAGGTCACTGCGTTTTGATCATAGAAGACGTTGCGTTTTGCTTAAGAAAAGTGACTTCGTTTTGCTCAAAGAACATTGCGTTTTGCTTGAAGACGTTGCGTTTTGGTTCTCAAGTCACTGCGTTTTGGTTCTCAAGTAACTGCGATTTGATATTTTTTGTGTGTTGCGTTTTGTCTCCACAGGTTGCGTTTTGCTCATCGAAGACCATCATTGCGTTTTGACTAAACGTTACTCTGCCCAAATTTTTTATACATTGCGTTTTGTGTCCAAGACAGATTGCGTTTTGACTTCCAAGAAGACTCTTGCGTTTTGCTAAATAAATGTCACTGCGTTTTGATCAAAGATAGTTGCGTTTTGACTAAAGTCATTGCGTTTTGTCCATTGAAAACCCATGTTTTGAAACCCTAATTTCCCGAAAAAATTTTCGACCTTACCGCGCATCAGGTGGTATTTGACCGAATTTGGGAATATATATTAATCACCGTTTAATCAAAACATCACATCAAGACAAACAAACTTCATGGACTAAATACGAGGACTTTGGACTTTAATTCGGACTACAAGAACATAATCAACAAACTTTAACAACAACAATTAACTTTTCACGGTTTTCTCTCGATTTTGTAAAATCCCGCGAAAGAACTCAATTTCTCGGTTTAAATCTTTGACTTGTAAAATCCCGTGGAAATTAATTACTTTCAATTAATAAAACCACAATCCCAATCACACTTCATAACACATAAGATCCGTCATCATTTTATCACTTCATAATTCGTCAATAATTCCCCATTTTCCCCAAAAAAAAAAAAAAATGGGACAACTCTAATTGTAACTTCCACAACCGACAGTCAAATGCATAACAACATAATGGCAGCTGGTTCAAGGGATCGTCCACCAATCCTTGCAACAGGACAATATGCACAATGGAGATTATGGTTCTTACGATACATTGATACAAGACCAAATGGTGATGCCTTACGGAAGTGCATTCTCAAAGGTCCTTACACTCCAACTATTGTTACAACACCAGCTGTTCTTGCAACAGAGAATTCTCCAGGAGTTTCTGAACAAACAACAGTCGAGACAGTTATGAATATGACTCCTGAGAATAGAGCTCATTTTAAATCATAAAAAGAAGCGATTCATTTGATATTGACTAGAATTGGAGATGAAATATACTCAACTGTTGATGGATGTCAAACAGCTCAAGAAATATGGGAAGCCATCAAAAGGCTACAACAAGGTGAATCACTCAATATTCAAGATGTCAAGACAAACT
>BQNB010205579.1:0-10606 GCA_026074375.1 Tanacetum coccineum | reverse complement strand
TTTTTCTAAAAAATCACAGTAGCTCACAACTCATTGAGGAACTAGAGAATTCAAGTAAAACCATCAATTAGGTTATTTAGTATTTTATTTATGGTCGTAAAGTAACTATAAATTTCTGCCAAAAACTGAAAAGTTGGAAGTTAAGGGTTAAGACTATATAGAGTATAAAAATGATTTGGGAGATGCATATAAATGATCATAAACTTAGTGTTAGGTTTAGAGGTCCATCATGTTATTGTTACATTGGCTTGGGCATTTACGTGAGTTTCATAGTTCCATTTTTACTATGTTTTCTTGGGATGGAAATGATGCAAAGTATGTTTTGATTACTGTGATTATGTGTTTCAAGTGACTCATGGAATTTAAGTTTCTATTATATGTCATGTGCTGCATGTGTATGTTGTTGCAAAGTTCTTCGCCTACTTTGTGGGTAAGATCCTTAGAGGTGATCAACTCCTTGTGATATTGTGTGGATACAGTACCAAGAGTCTGGAATTGGGGACATCATTCCTCTCCATGACTATGTTGTTGTAATAGATCGGGAGTAACGTTCCTACCCATGTGAAGTGATGATTTTAATGGATCGGGGGTAACGTTCCTACCCATTTGTTGATGCTTGTTGGATCGAGGGACACGTTCCGTTCCCATGCTTGTTCTGGTTACATTTGCATGCTAGCTTGTATGATAGTAAAGTAATTGTCCTGCCATATTTTCATTAATCACAGTAATTGTTTAAAAGCCTTGAATTTCATGTCTTAAACCCATGGCTCTCACCAACTTTATGTTGACGTTTTAAGCAACATTTTCAGGTGAGCATCATGAGGATGTTAAGACTAAGAGAAGTGGCTAGAGAGAGACCTTAGGTTGCATTGCGGAGTTTTTCCCTTAATTTATGTTTTGCATTGTTTGGATGATTAAATATTTGGGTTGTTGAATTCCTTAGGTGTTGAATGTCCTTATATTGGCGAGAACCTCCTTTTCTTCAATATAAGACGCCTTTGAATTAATCGATTTGTTTTAGGTATTTTCACGACACTTTGTGTCTATGTTTTGTTTATTTCATGCATATTAGTTTCTCTATATAGACATCATTGTGTTGTGATGATATTCATTCTCGTTACGCCTCGTATTTCCGCCTTGGCTATAAGCTATTATAATCTGTTTTAAGTCCACAGATTTAAACACCTATTAGACAAAACCAGAAAACTTAATTTTTTACTTTAAAACCTTTTAAAACTGATTCAAACAGCACAAATGAGGGTGTTAAATTTGGCTTAATTACCCATATAAGTTTTACACTTGGTTTGACCCATTTTGGTTCTTAACCCAAACACCCCTTTAAGTTATCAATATCCATTTTAAAGGTGGTTTTTGATGATTTAAGCAAAATATTTTAAAAACAGATAGCAAGCAATGACTAATAAGCAATCTTAAACAAAATCCAACCAAAGATAAGCACTTTAAATAAGCAAACAAAGATAAGCAGTATAAAGCTATAAAAAACAAGATTTCATGAAAACTTAACCAAATAAGCTACAAACTTCAAAACAAGCATAATAAGCAACAAACATGATGAATAAGCAAAATTAAGCAGAAAATAAGCAATAAATCAACAGTAAAAGAAGCCAACAGTTAATAAGCAAATTCTTGAAAAATGGAAACTTACAAAGGCCCTTGCTCAAAATAGGGCAAATAAGCTTACAATAAGCTGATCTACAAGCTCTAGCTTGTTTGAAAACAAGCTAGTATAACCCTATAAGCCCTTCTAAATCCAGCTAATCTTCCAATAGAGCTTTTTGAGTGATGAGTGAAAAAGGCTTAAACACTATAAACTATGGAACAATTTATAGTGCTTAAGTAAACAGCTTAAATAAGTAATTTAGAGTTTATAAAGGATTATAAAATACTTTTAAAACAATGGAACATGAACATTAAAGAAAACATAGAATTTAAACATAAAACCTTAACTTTTCATTAATTCTTAAAAACAGTTACAATGCTTGAATTTTAAAGACAATATGCTAAAAGTTAACTAAAATAAGCTGAAAAGTAATAACTAGATGCCTTATCAATGGCTACAATGGTCCTATTTATACTAAATTACTTCAAGCCTTGCCTTTTAGTTGTGCTAGTTATGTGAGTGAGATAGCAGGTGTCCTAGTTGTGTGAGTAAAGTCCAAAATCATCTCAGCCATCTATCTTGAGTGTTCACCAAGCCTATTCATCCAAACCATCAATTCCTTGTCTTTATTCTTGGACGAATGGGAGTTTAAAGGATTGCCAGCATGGCATTTGGTGTTTTATGGGATGGGTTTTGATGGGATGGTGATGGGTTTGTCGTGGGTCAGGGGAATGGAAGAGATACAGGAATAGTAAACTTGGGGTTTTGGGTTTGGCAGGAAAAAGGGTTGTGTTTGTGTTTAACGGGCGTTAGCCCTGTTTTTGTTAATCATTTGCACCGTTAGTCCTTTTGGACTATCAATGTTAGTCCTTGAGGACTAACGGTGTAAGGGTGAAAGGACCTTTGGTGTAAATGGGTTAAGGGGTTAAGTGTTTTGGGATATGGTTTGGGCCGGTTTAAGGTTTAATGGACTTAGGGCTTTATAAACCTAAAAGTTTATGTAAGTCTTGATATAAATGCTTAATGGGCTGCCCCAGCCCATTAGATGGGTGCGGGTTGGCCCATTTAGCATTTCTTCGGTTTCGGCTTTGTCTTTGACTTTTGAATTTGATTTGGTTGACTTTGACTTTGACTTTTTAACTTTTTACGCTCTTTCTATTCCCGTGCTTGGTTTTGTCTATTTTGGCTTAATTTTTGTCCTTTAGTGAATATCTGTTACCTGCATAATCGTAAATCACAAAACACACAAATACAATATATTTTTGGTATATTTTGGTCATTTTAGGCACGTTTTTATAGACAAAAGGTATGTGTAATTAAGCACATACCAAAATCCCCCATACTAAGATATTGTCGTGTCCTCACGCAATGCCATAAGTAAACACTTAAGAAAACCAAGAATCTCAATCCTCCTCGAATAATTACCTAGAAAAGTAGCTAAGTGTTCATCGAGGGGAATTAAAGAATCATCAGTTTTGAAAAGCCCCGTTTTGACCATTTATAAATCTACACTTATTACCACACATATTTTTGTATTTTTCCTTTTTCTCATTTTTTTTGTACTTTTCATATTAAGCAACTAACTAGAACGTTTGGACTTTCATTAATTTCATAAATTTAGGGTCACGGAATAAGATGCATTTCAATCCTAAAATGCCCAAAAGGATAAATTCATCGTTCCCGACTTTTCACTCGTCCCAAACCAAGCTCAAAAATGAAATCACCGTTAAATATAAGCTAAGATGCTAACACTACTCATACTTGTACCTTATAAACTTTTCACTCCCGACAATTGTTTCATATTATGCTAGTGTGCTTATTTCGAATTTCAACCATGGATCAACCTTTAAAAAAAATTGCAATATTTCTATTGCTTTACGTTCCACCCAAGAATTATGATTTTGAAGGCGAGATCATTCCATGTAGCGACTTTCTTCTCGGCACATCCTAGTCGAGACCGGCTTAGGTGACCAAGCTTTTGACACCCCATAGAGAATAGTATCGGAACTCACGGACCTTCGGTTTCAAAAATTCTTAGGCTTCCCGTTAATAAAACAATTCATTTTAGAAAAACTACAATCTTAAAACGAATTAGTCTTAGTTCAAAAGCATATTTGAATTTAAGAAAAATAGATTTTTTCCTATATTTATTGAATCACATATATCACACTTATCATAATTATACTTTTAACAAAGAAAACCCTCGGCCTTTTAG
Organism: Tanacetum coccineum; assembly: GCA_026074375.1. Classification (NCBI taxonomy): domain Eukaryota; kingdom Viridiplantae; phylum Streptophyta; class Magnoliopsida; order Asterales; family Asteraceae; genus Tanacetum; species Tanacetum coccineum. Next base: position 6,770 of record BQNB010205579.1, on the reverse strand, counting down.
AAGGCTGCAACATCGGTTGTAAGCCGGCAAGATGCAGCAAACTTTTATCGGTCTCGGATTATTATTCTCACTATGGGCTTTCTTTAAAAGGCTGCAACATCGGTTGTGAGCCGGCAAGATGCAGCAAACTTTTATCAGCCCACAGTTTATAATTATTAATAATCATCAAAAAAATTTACCATGACATATAGAGAAAACTTCTTTTTAGAAAATTTAAGTATAAATTTGAACTAAGACTAAATAAATTAATGTTGTCGACTACATTAATAAAGCTTCAATATCAAAAATTGTTGATTTAAGTTTAATTTTTGTCTTAAATAGCTTAAAGTATTGCATAATCTGTTTTAGCTTATTTGAGTGCTTATTTGTTATTGAAATTTGCTTAATATTGATTATATAGCTTATTTAACATCTGGTATTGGTAATTTGTGGCTTAAATCATTCTAAATCAAGTTTTAAAAAGGATTCATAAGTTTAAAGGGGTGTTTGGTTTAACTGTTTTCATGGGTTAAAATGGGTCAAAATTGCATTTTGACACTTGAGTCAGTTTAGTTTAGCTTAAATTAGTCCAAAAATTCAGTTTGTTTAAGTTTTTAAGTATTAAATCTCATTTTTAAGGTTTTAAAAATTTGTGGTTTGAATCTGTGAGCTTATAGCTCATTTTATCTGCTTATTTGATTAGGACTTTGAATCTTGTTGTTTTGTGATGTTTTTGAGTTTGTGCAAGTGTTAAAAACAGGTTAGAATCATAGTCTAAAAGCCTGCATTGTTGTTTTAAGTTTTTGCCAAAATTGTCAAAATTGCTAAGTGTTGAATTTTTTTGAGAAAATGCTTTTTCATTTGCTTTTTGTGGCTTATTGTGAATTTCAAAATGCTTTTTGATTTTTGATTCTTGTTCTTTGAGGTTAAATCTCAATCTGTTTGTAGGTTATAAGTTCATAATGTTCTGTGTGTTTTCTTATTTTTAAGCTCAAAAGTGGTGATTTGTTAAGATTGCAAAAGTTTAATAAAATTTGTCTAAGTGTCAAACCTGTGTTAGATAGCTTTTCATGATGTTTTTTAAGTGCTTATTTGAATTTTAAACTGCTTTTACTTTGTTGCTTATTGTAGCTTTTTGGCCAAGCTTTTCAGTGGTATAAGCCACTAAGCCATAAGGATCCTTTTTCTAGCTTAAAAATAAGCTAGAAAAGTCCCCCTTAGGCTTTTTGCTTATCAGTTTTGGCCAAAAAGCTAATTTGCTTATTTAGGCTTATTAGCTTATTGAATTTGCTTAATTTAGGTTTAGTTTAGCTTATTAGGTTAGTTTATGCCCACTTTAGCTTATTTCCCTTAGTTTAGAACTTATTTGAGTTTATTTTTAGCTTAAAATTCCTAAGTTTTATAGCTTTTTGATTATTCTGTCTTTCTAGCTTATTGCAGTTGCTTAATTTTGTTCAAAAGTGCTTTTTAGATATAGCTTATCATCTGCCTTAGCTTATTTCTCCTTGTGGTTTACTTTTTAGTGCTTAAAATAGCTTAACAGTTGGTATTAAGTCATTTAGTATAACTTAGCTTATTCTGTCATCTTTACAGCTTATTTTAGTGCTTATTTTTTATTTATAAAAAAGTGGTTTTGTAAAAGTTGCGTATTTTTAAGCTCTTTAGAAAGTTATAAAAAAATGACAAAAACAAAAACATTTGAGATTAGGGGAAGCCCCAAGTGAGCAAGGCTCGAACCCGGGACCTCTACCCTTCTCACCAAACGTTTTTACCACACACTCCCTCTACCACTCGCCCTTGGGTCTTTTTCGGTTTTACTTTGCAAAATCAAATACTTATACACATTTTCACTCCTTTTTGTTATAAGCTATTCGAAGCTTATTCCAGGCTTTTTAGGGCTTATTCGATAAGCTGGCTTAACCAACTTATTTTTCCTAGGACCATTACAACTTTTAGGACTTTTGTGCAATTTTTCAGATTTTTTCATCTTTATTTGTTACTTTTTATTATTTTTCGAAGTCTAAAATTTTAGAAAATCATTTAAAAATAGTTTAATTAATCAAAAAATTACAAAAAAATAGTTTTTAGATTTAGAATAAATAGATTTAGGTTTACAAAGTTTAAAATCTTTTTCATCATTTTTAGATTTTAAATTTCATTTTTTGCTTTTTAAATTAATTTTAGGAAATAGTTTTTAATTATAAAAAGTAGTGAAAATTATTTTTCTGAGTTTTTATGATATTTTAAACTTTTCTAAAGTAGAAAATCATTTTTTGGAATTTTTAGGAATTAATTTGTCATTTTCTAGAATTTTAATAGATTAAATAGGTTTTTAATTCATAAAAAATTATAAAAAAGTTAAAAAAATATAAATCTTTTTTTAGAAAATTTCCTTTTGTCATTATAGAGGTTTAGAAACCAAATTTGCATTTTTAGGGTTAATATTTGCCTTAGCTAGTTTTTAAGTCGCGTTTTAGGATTCCCGGTTTGCGTTTTTAGTTTAAATTTGTGTGCCTTAATCATTTTTAGTTTAAATTGCCTTAATTTTCCCGTAGTTTTAGAAAACCAATCATAATCTTGTTCCATTCAAGCACCGATTATCAAAACGACTCTCGACTTTCAATTGCATTCCTTGTTGGGGATAACGACCTAGGAATCATACTTTCGGTTTACTACAATTGAGATTTTTGATTCTCATTATTATATATTTATATATTTATTTATATTTATATATAGTAAAGGGATTTAATCAGCTGACCCGACCCATTAAATGGGTACGGGTTGACCCATTTAAGATTTCTTCGGATTCAACTTCGTCTTTGACTTGTTGACTTTTGACTTTGACTTTTTCACGCTCTTTCCATTCCGTGCTCGGTTTTGTCCGTTTTGGCTTAATTTTTGTCTTTTAGTGAATATCCGTTACATGCACAATCATAAATTACAAAACACACAAATACAATGTATTTTTGGTATATTTTGGTCATTTTAGGCACGTTTTTATAGGCAAAAAGGTATGTGTAACTAAGCACATACCAAAATCCCCCATACTAAGATATTGCCGTGTCCTCACGCAATGCTATAAGTAAACACTTAGGAAAACCAAGAATCTCTCTTCCACCCTCGACTAATACTCGAAACGTAGCTATGGTTCATCAAAGGGAATTAAAGAATCACTAGCTTTGAAAAAGCCCCGTTTTTATCATTTTTAAATATTTACACTTATTCCCACATATATTTTTGTATTTTTCCTTTTTATTATTTTTTTTGTACTTTTCATATTAGGCAACTAACTAGAACGATTGACTGTTGTTATTTTTATAACTTTTCGGGTCACAACATAGGAAGGCACTTTAATCCTAAAATGCCCCAAAGGGATTAATTCATCGTTCCTGACTTTTCATCGTCCTCCAATCCAAGCTCAAAAATGAATCACCATTAAATATAAGCTTAGATGCTAACAATACTCATACTTGTACCTTGTAAACCTTTTCACTCCCGACAATTATTTCATATTATGTTAGTGTGCTTATTTCGAATTTCAACCATGGATCAACCTTTTTAAGAAAATTGAAATATTTCTATTGCATTACGTTCCACCCAGAAATATTTCTATTGCTTTACGTTCCACCCAAGAATTATGATTTTTAAGGTGAGATCATTCCATGTAGCGACTTTCTTCTCGGCACATCCCAGCCTGGACGGTTAGTGTGACCAGGCTTTTGACACCCCACAGAGAATAGTTCAGAAACTCACGACCTTCGGTTTCAAATATTCTTAGGCTTCCGTTATAAAACAATGCATTTAGAATAAACCACAATCTGTAAAAATGTATTAGTTCTTAGTTTAAAGGCATATTTGAATTTTATGAAAAAGTTATTTTCCCTATATTTATTAAATCTCATATATCACACTTATCATAATTATACTTTTAACAAAGGAAACCCTCGACCTTTTAGAAGGCTGCAACATCGGTTGTGAGCCGGCAAGATGCAGCAAACTTTATCAGCCGCGGATGATTATTTTACTATGGGCTTTTTCTTTAGAAGCTGCAACTCGGTTGGGAGACCTGCAGATACGCAAACTTTTATCAGCCCACAGTGAATAGTTATTACTCATCATCATTTTTTTAAACATATTATATTACCTTGATATATAGAGAAAACTTCTATTTTAGGAAAAAATTTAAGTTTAAATTTGAACTATAGACTAAATAAATTAATGTTGTCGACTACATTAATAAAGCTTCATTATCAAAAAATTTTGATTTAATTTAATGTTTGAATGTATTAGCACGTATTGTTAGTCCCGGTTGGAGCTTTATGGAGAAATAAAAGCCATCAAACTATCTTATGAGCTCTTAAGATTTCTAACTAATCTTGTTTGATCTAAATCATTAATTAACTCTATCATTTTTTTTTTTTTTTTTTTTTTTTTTTTTTTTTTTTTCTTTTTTTTTTTATTTTTTTTTTTTTTTTTCTTCTTTTTTTTTCCTTTTTTTCTTTTTTTTTTTTTTTTTTTTTTTTTTTTTTTAGTTCTTCCGCCAATTTAAAATCTTTAAAATAGTTTCGACGAATTGCTTAGTCTAACGTTAGGGACCAGCTAGAGCTCATCGCTCGCTCAAGTCAAAATTTATTCTTATTCTACCCAGCAGGAAAGTCAAAATTATGACAAAACACTTGTTTTATTTTTGGAATTTTTTAATTTTTGCACAAAATCACAATATTTTTTAAAATTTTGGTGGTCAAAATGAGATTTCGTGAAAACAACGACCTGCAGGCACAATCAAATCGATAGTATTATATTTATATATATATAAAAAGGTGAGTATCAAGGGTCTCTACGTAAATCCTAAGCCGTTTATTAAGTATGCTCAAAGATAAACGTTAGTCGATAAGATTTGGATATTGGATTCCCATAATGAAGTTGAGGATGTGAAGCTCTAGTGAATGAAGGACAAAAATCACGAGCACGAGAGGCTTTAAAAATCCGGGCAATCCTGGACATACAACAAAAAACAAAGCACGAGAAAGGAAGAGGCGAGCCTCCTCACTATATACTTATTCATTCCTACTATATAATTATATTAGGATAAGCATGGGTTGCCACCTACGTAGCGCCTTGTTTTTGTTAACCGAGTCACAAGCTCGACTCGACCCCGAATTCATTGGTCCATAGGGAAAGTTTGGAGATCTAGGACAACCATCGGTGGTATGTCCCCTATAAAGTAGTGTTTAAGTCGATGACAATTCACCTTGAAGTTTGGCCCGTCGGTTTGAGATAACTCGACGGTGCCATATGGAAATACTTAGGTAACGGTGAATGGTCCAGTCCAGTGGGTCTTAAGCTTGCCTGAGAAAATCTTTAATCTAGAATTAAAGAGGAGGACTCGATCACCAACGTTGAAAACGCGGTTCTTGATCTTGGAGTCATGGATCCTCTTTGTCTTCTCTTTGTAGATCAAAGAGTTCTCATAGGCTTAATCACGAAGTTCATTCAATTCATTCATTTGAACTTTCTGGTGATCACCCGCGGTAACAAGGTCATAATTGCAATGCTTTAAGGCCCAATAGGACTTATGCTCGAGCTCGATGGGTAGATGACAAGCCTTTCCGTGTACTAACTTGTAAGGAGTGCACCCGATGGGTGTCTTAAATGCGGTATGGAAGGCCCATAATGCATCATCTAGCTTTTCGGACCACGATGCACGATGTTTACCTACGGTCCTCTCAAGAATGCGTTTTAAACCACGATTTGAAACCTCAACTTGCCCACTTGTTTTTTGGGTGATACGCGGTGGAGAGACGGTGAGTAACTCCGTATTTAAGCATGACCTTTGCAAATTGGTCATTGAAAAAATGGGTACCGCGATCACTAATGATAGCACGAGGGGTCCCAAATCGGGCAAAGAGTCTTTTTAAAAATTTGCAAACAACTCGGGCGTCATTGGTGGGGAGCGCTTTTGCTTCAACCCATTTCAACAAATAATCGACGGCCACGAGTATATACTTGTTCCCTCGTAAAAACGGTAACGGTCCCAGGAAATAGATGCCCCATACGTCAAAGATTTCACAAACTTGGATTGCATTTTTTGGCATTTCATCCCTTTGTGAGATTTTTCCTTGACGTTGACAAGCGTCACACCGTGTGACCAAGTCATGGGCATCTCGGTAAACAGTTGGCCAATAAAATCTGGCATCAAAGACTTTCTTAGCGGTGTAGTTAACACCATGATGTCCCCCGGTGGGTCCATTATGGCAAGCCATGAGGATATCATGGGCTTCTTGGCCAAAAACACACCGCCGAATCACTTGATCCGCACAAATCTTGAACAAATAGGGGTCGTCCCAAAAATAATGCTTAACGTGTTTAAAAAATTTCTTCTTTTGTTGGGACGACATCCCTTTCACAACAAAATTCCCCGCATGGTAATTTGCAAAGTCGGCAAACCATGGGGTACTAGCATCACCACGAAAAGTCACCATACCAAGTGTCTCGAGAGGAAATGTTTCCGTAATTTCCTTTTTCTCGAGCTCACTTTGGTGGGGGTTCTCTAGTCTAGACAAGTGGTCGGCCGCTAGATTCTCCACTCCTTTTTTATCACGGATAATGACATCAAATTCTTGGAGTAGGAGAATCCAACGAAGCAATCTCGGTTTAGCATCTTGTTTAGCAAGAAGATACTTAAGAGTCGAGTGGTCCGTATACACTAATGTTTTCGAAAGCATATAATACGTCTAAAAGCTCTTTTTCCGTAGTAGTATAATGAGCTTGAGCGTCGGTCATATTCTTGC
>BQNB010205577.1:0-10607 GCA_026074375.1 Tanacetum coccineum | reverse complement strand
GCAACTAAGCGCGAGTCTACCAACTCGTTTCTATTTATTTAATAAAGTGATGCTTAATAAAAAATATATAATAATCTAGATGAGTGGGAGCACAAATAGTATCTCGGATTCTCATTAATTTCTTGTAAAATACCATGGATTTATAATAAAAGTGTTGTTTTATAATAAAAATAATAATAATAATGAAAGCAAAGGTGAAAAATACATCATTTTACAAGAAAAGATCCAAGTTCGTATTTAACGAAACAAAATTGCAGCGTTAATCCTCATGAATGTATAATAACTGACTTTTAATAACGGAGAAATGTCTTAACCAAAATTTGAGCAAAAGATGTGAGATGGTTTTTGAGCAAAGCACAAAGATGTATTTTGCGTTTTGCTCGATATCTAGATTAAGACAATATAATTGTGTACATCTCAGCAAAACATCTTACAATCCTCAAATAAGAAAATAACACACGTTTTTTTTATCATTTTAAGGGTATATTTGGCGAGGCGCTTATTAGGGCTTATTGGGGTTGGGGCTTTTAAAATAAGTGGCTTATAAAATAAAGTCTCGTTTATCTGCAGGCTTATTGATAAAGGCTTATAATCATAAGTCTATCTATAAGCCCCTGGTCACATAAAAGGGGCTTTTTTTTTTTTTTTTATCAAAAAATGCTTTGGAACCGGAGCCACCCGTTTATTATATCTATATCTATAAATCTATAAACTAATATAAAGTATTTTGATACAAATCTTGAAAACTGAAAAATTAAAACTTAAACAATTAATGCTGAAACGCATATAACAGTTGTACACTTAAATATAACAGTTGTACACTTAAAAAACCATCCTCATGATTTCGGTAAGCATATAACAGATGAGTCAATTAATGAAAACCTTTTAATACCTTTAAAACTTAATCTCATGATTGACTCATCTATGGAAACATTTTAATACCTAGGTTGACCCATTGGCGGGAATATTCAAATCAAATTTTATCACCAAAGGGTTTTGAAGACCCTATATAAACAACCATCCTCATTCACTTTTCACAAACATTCTAACTCGCCGGATTCTTCCACTACTGCCGACAACCACATCACCACCACAAGATTCTACATGTTTTGATTTTCTTTTTAAATAGATCTATGTATTTTTAAATCTTTTGACATTTTTTTCAGATCTACTCGCCGGATTCTTCCACTAATGCCGACAACCACATCACCACCACAAGAATCTTCATGTTTTACAGCCGTCGCTTATATCGTTGTTGCCGTCTCGCGTCGCCGGAAAAAACAGGTTATATAATTTTTTTTACGACAATGACGGTATTTTTAATATATTTATAATATTTTTTTAGATAGATTCATAAGTTTTATTTATAGATCTATAGCTTTTATTTCTATATGTACGTTTTTTAATCTTTTTTTACGTTTTTTTAAACAGCCGCAGCTAGCCGGGAAAAATTTGCTCGCCGGAAAACCTAGCTGCTCGACGGAAAATCAAGCCGTCCGTGTGAAAACGTTGCTGCTTGCAGGATAGCGCTATTGTCTCGCTAGAATAAAGTATTTGTATGTTCTTGTAAAAATTGTTATAAAGTTTGTTGTATAAATGTTGTAACTTTGCTGTGTAAAATTTATAGTAATTTGGCTGTGTTAAGTTTATGTATAAATTGTTATATAGTTTGTTATAATTTGGGTGTATAAATGTTGTCGTAATTTGGGTGTGTGCCATTTAAACTTGATGCAACATGTTGTCGTTATATGAAAGTGGGGAAATACCCCGTGTACTTTTTATTTATCTTGTTCTAACCATTGTGCTTTTGTTGTAAATCTGGGTCTTAATAAGATGATATTGTGTGCCATTTAGGTAATTATGTGACCCAAACGGTTAACATTGCTTATCCTTTTTTAGCATTGTATATAATTATAGAAAATGACCCATACGAGTCACAAACTACAATGACACAATGTACAAGAAATTTAAATTGACCAAAAGTAGACAAATGAATAAGTACATTGATATTTTATAAGATCAATAACCGATCAGACCTTGGGTTCTTCTTTACGCGGAATATTGTAATTTAATCTTGCATCTGAACAGGTTGGTTCGACTTTTTTTCGGCTATTATAACACCCCATGTTTTAGGTCATATCCGGTAGTAATAAATTCACAAGTTTTTATTTTTTTTAGTATTGTAGCTTTGCTTTTAAATCGTTAAAGTTAAGTAAAATCGCGTAAGCTAAAAATTATCGTTCAATGTACGGGCATCAAACGATTAAATGTATACATCAACGCAGTGTGATGGTAATTTTTTAGAGGATTGTTTTATTAACTTTGTTCATTTTATTGTTATTAGTTACGGTAAAAGTGGTATCGTTTCGCGATAAATGGCGTTTTGGCTTTCCCGGAAGTACAAAAACCTATGGTCGTTCAATATATACCCAACGATTTTTACCCTTACTCAAAAATTTATCACCAATACCTATCTGAAATATGCCCATGTGGCCGAATTTAGGGAGATTGAACCTAGATATATTTCAGGGTGATGACTAACTTCTCTAAATATCAAGATATTTTCTCACCTTAGTCCTTGTGCTTTCCTATAGCTCCACCTCTCTTCTTATCATAACTCTTGGACTTGGTGATTGATAAATATCTCTTACACTATATATATATCACTAGCATACACTCTCACTCTCATAAACACTTAACCAAAAATCAAAACTATCTCTCTTTCTCTCCTCAAAACCCACGGCTCAAATAGCCAACCCAAACAAATCCATACCTTGATTTTATAAGGACCATACAAGCTTTATCATTATCTAAGATACCTCAAGGTGATTTGAAGTTTGTGGATAATTTTAGCAAAATGTTAAAGAAAGAAAGAAAGATTAGGGTTTATAAACCTAATCTAGGGTTTCATTCTTGCAAGCTTGTGTTTAAAGTCTAAACAATGGTTTAGGACTTATTTCTTATCATCATACATCACTATAAGGTTAGATATAAACCTTTATGTCTTCACTTTTATCATTTTTATGTGTTTACATGTTTATATAGTTTAATCACATTTAGGGTTTCTTTAATAAGTTTTGATAAATGTGAGAATTAGAAACTTGTTATCTTGAACACTTGGGAAAAATATAAACTAATGGATCTAATATATATATAAGACATAGGATATTAAGGGTTCTAATGGATTTGTAACAAAGTGGTAAAGCTAAAAAGTTCTAAAAACAAGTTTTAAACACTTTTTGAGAAATTTATCTTAGGGGGCTGTTTGTATTCGAAAAATTACATATGATATTTTTATACTTTATAAATACTACATGGCACAGAGATCAGGGGGTCATAAAGAACTCGAAAAAATCCGATTAAATAACGAAAGAAGATAACGATTATTTCCAAGTTTACGATAGTTAATTCTTTTATAAAAGTTACTATAATGTGCAGAAAACTTTTTACTTTGTAAAACATAAATAATATGATAAAACTTTTAATTTCGAGATCGTGCTTGAAGAATCGCTAAAAACGGAGCAATAACTAATAAGATACGAACGTTTACAAGTGTTACGCTATTTATAAAACGTAAAATCGTGTTTATAGCTGTGAGGAACAGTAAAATCACTATTCACATCAGAATCATGAAAACCTAAAAATGTGATTTTATGATCACTCGTCTTACTACGAAAGCGTGGGCATAAGAAACGCGAGAAACGGACTAAAAACGACGAAGTTATGTCATTTTTGCTAAAAGGCGTAATTATAAAACGATTTTTACAATTATATATTTGATTTCGCTAAAACGATAGATGGTGTATAGCTATATAGATATATATGTCGTTATAGTTACCAAGTGCTAATATTACTAGGGAATTCATAAATTTGGGGGGAGGCCTCTTCGGATGGCGTATTGACGAGTTGTTGGATTTACGATTTAAAGTATCCTAGCTCCTCGTACGTCATGTCATGACATCTTAATTATGATAGCCCGAATGATAGTATGATGATAACTAAATAGGATTATATATGGTAGTGGTTAGAAAACATTACTCGAGTACTCATACGAACCTATATTGGATTATGGTTGCATTGGCGGATTATCAGACGCATTTTGCGTGATATTACTTTAATATTAGCTCACTCGAGGTGAGTTATAACCCCATGTTTTACATGATTTGTTTTTATAAGTTTTGGGGTGAGAACATGCTTGATTATAAATACATTTACTTGGTTGATTACAAATTGATTTATGCACTTTTTTACTTGTCATGCGATGAGATACAATACTTGGTTTACTTTTTGGACGTAAACACATACTTGACTTTTACTCGAATGATTACGGATTAACTTAGGTTGCATGAACTGTAATTCACTTGGAGGGTGAGCGCGAATGTTATAAAATAGATCTATTGGGGATTGACAACCCCCGTCTCGGGTGATTAGCTCTTCACTAGTCGAGATCGAACAGTACGAACGTTTTACCAGTCGGATTTGAATGGATTGGTGTCTACTTGGACCAACAACTATATACTAATGAACATTTACCGTGCCTTGAATAAAGTGGCATACTTACAAGTCTACGTCGCAGTTACATACTTGAAACTAATTGGGATATTGTGCTCATTATAATATCTACTTGAAACATTTTGGATTGTTGATAGTAAACTTATATGTAGGTTTATGCGTTGCAAGTCTTGTATGGGCGAAACTTGTAACACAATAAACCTTTATATATTAGTTTTGGGATTCACATTCATACTTACAAACTACCTATGAACTCACAACTTTAATGGGGGCTGGACAAATTTAGCATATTTTTCTCAGGTGAATAGAATGTATGACATACTTGATGTACATTGGAGTCCAAATTTACAAGATTTCTTTTCAAACGACTCAGTTAGAAGTCGTTCTCTCCTGACTTGTGCAATGGGATCATGAAGTAATGCTCCCGGAAATACATTCCGTTGCGACCCAATTTTGGGGGTGTTATAGATTAGTATCAGAGCCAAGGTTATAGAGAACCAGGTCAAATGTTTTCGATGGACTATAACCGTTTTCAAACATTGCATTCATATAAAGGGGTCTTCACAGGACATACATACACTAATTGTGCATTAGTCGGTTAGGCTAGATGCATGCATGATTGATATACATGTTATGATACAAATGTATATTACTATAAGAGCCTTATATAATATACTCATATAAGTTATTTCTGCTAGTCACAGTAGTCATGTCAGCTGATTCCACTGTTACCTATACTTCTGTTCACTCTGAGGCACGATCTTGGAGTATTCCATCTGAGGATCCTTACGAGGAGGCTGCCCGACAGTTGTTGGAACAGGCACCACGTTCTCTAGAGTATGTACCTGATCCCATAGAGCTGGAGGATCATATACCTGTGTACATTCCGGAGCCTGAGCATCCTGAGGACTTAGTGCCAGCTGAGGGAGTGAGGCACTACACCTTCCACTAACCACCATTCTTTTTATCCCCACGTATCCGACCCCCACGTACTAGAGCAGCCATGGCTCAGATGAGGCTACACATCATCACCCCCCCCCACCATATCATTCACTACTTCCATCAGGGACACCACCATTGTTACCTATACCACTACCTGCACCATCCACTAGCTGCAGCGCTGATATTCCCGAGGCTGACACACCACCTCGAAAAAGGCTACTACTTACTACTCCTAGACCTAGTTGTGAGGTTAGGGAGAGTTCTGTTGCTGCTGCTGCGAGACAGCCAGGACCCACTATGGCCCATAGAGTCGATTACAGTCTTGTAGACACTATGGAGACCAGGTTTCGAGATACTGAGAGGAGGATGATGACCGCCTTAGAGATGGTCAACATGAGGGTCAGTTACCAGGTAGATGTTCGCAGTAGAGAGAGTTCGGAGTTTTACTCACGACATCACGATGCCCAGAAGGATCGTGCAGCTGTGAGAGCTGAGATTGAGGTATTGAGGAGGAGAGACTTGCTTACAGCAAGTAGAGTATGGAGACCCTTCAGGCCTTGACTAGGTCTGAAGCTTACTGCAGGGCATTAGAGGCACGAGTTACAGTGTTAGAGACTAAGGTGCGTCGCCACGAGTGGTAGCGTCAGGCTGCAGATGATTTTGCTGTTCGGCATATCATGCGTACCCAGGCCCTGGAGGCTTAAGAGCCGCGTTGACACATTGGAGGACACTGGTAGCAGTTCCTAGACTTTGGTTATGATTGTAGCTACTATGCAGTCTGTTAAGTTTTTATGGGTTACTCCCAGCTAGCAGACGGTATAGATCTTTTGTTTTGAGTAGCTATCCGGTATGGATCTTTTGTCTTTTGTTTAGCTATGTTGTATAGCCTACTAAGTATTACGGGTAACTCCCGGCTAGTAGGGCTCTAGGTTGATTTTCATTTTGTAACCTAGCGATAGGGAATCATTGTATCTGAACCGAACATGTATGTTTTTCCAAGTTATATATGAAATGGACGGATTACGTTATCTATTGAATCGAATTTATTATAAATAAATGTCGATTTGGTTATTACCATGGTTAATTTCAACAACAGTTGGGCTTTTCACTGTATGATGTGACTCTCTGTTTTATTTATTTTTTTTTTTTTTTTTTTTTTTTTTTTTTTTTTTTTTTTTTTTTTTTTTTTTTTTTTTTTTTTATGTGTATTGTTTGTTAGTTTGATTTTATGGAAATCTAACGAGTATTATGTTTTTCTCTTTTTATTTAAAGAAAATGGCACCAAGAGAAGGGCCACGAGGTTAAACCAAGTGCAACACCCCTGTCACGACACTCATACACTACATTGTCACCCAATGCCAAATCAGGCAATGATTAACGAAGGGCGTTACTACTGCACTGGCAGCACGTGATGCAACCAGAAATGGGGATGATAGCCATACTTCAGGAACGTGGTGCCAGAATGCATGTGGAAGTTGCTCGTGATGCACCCTACGGACTTCTAAAATGCCAACCTTTGAACTTCAAGGGCACTGAGGGAGTTGTCGGACTCACTCAGTGGTTTGAAAAGATGGAGTCTGTTTACAGCATAAGCAACTGTACAGTAGCATGCCAGGTCAAATTTGCTACGTGTACCCTGCAAGGAAATGCTCTTACATGGTGGAACTCCCATGTTAAGACCACTACTCCTGAAGCTGCCCATGCAATGCCATGGAGGACACTGAAAAAGATGATGACAGACAAATACTGCCCAAGGGGCGAAATTAAGAAACTAGAGTTCGAAATGTTATTGAAGGTGACGGGTAACGATGTTGGTAAACTATAGCAAGTTTCACGAATGGCACTATGTGCGATGGATGTTTCCGGAAGAGTCGGACAAGGTTGAGAAATATGTCGGTGGCTTGCCCGACATGATCCATGGCAGTGTGATGGCAACTAAGCCGAAGACTATGCAAGATGCCATTGAGTTCGCCACCGAACTAATGGATAAGAAAATCAGCACATTTGCTGAAAGACAAGCTGAGAACAAGAGGAAACTTGATAACAACAACCAAGCTCAACAACAACTTCCCAAGAGGCAGAATGTGGTTCAAGCTTACGCCGCTGGGACTGGTGAAAGGAAAGAGTATGCTGGGACTCTACCACTGTGCAACAAGTGCAAGTTTCATCACAATGGCCCATGCACTGTAAAATGTGCAAACTGCAAGAGGGTCGGTCATCTGACCAGAGACTGTTGGAGTTACGCTGCTACTAACAATCAGAGAACCCTCACTTGCTATGAATGTGGGAATCAAGGGCACTATAGGAGTGATTGCCCGAAGTTAAAGAATGGAAACCAAGCTAGAGGTACTGAAACACGTGGAAGGGCGTTTGCCTTAGTAGGAGGAGAAACCAATCAAGACCTTGACGACAAGGAAGATAATACCAATGCTTAGACTTCATTTCTTTAAGAATTCTCGTTGTACTTTCACTTAAATTTCTATTGTACCGAATGATTTCAAATTATCTATCAATTAATGTATCGTAAAAAAATTTGTCTACTTTTACTTTAATTTCTTTTTGTAGTCAAATTATAACACTATTTTGACGAAAATGAGCATTACATCGTTAGTCCTCAAATATACATAATTTGATCACCTATGTATAATTTAGGAAGGACCATGCCATGCTGAGAGTAGTCACCTTAAAACTCTTTGTCAGGAAACAATTTTCTACTTATAATAAGTTTTGGAGTGCGTATTCATCAAAATGTATGTATCGAGACCAAATAATAATCATAATAATAAGTGAAACTCGTACACTCTTACAATAAAGTCGACGTCATTTGAACCAAATCCTAAGCCAAGAAGCCGGAGACAATCACCTAGTCGCTCCTAGGACAATCCGTATCAAACTTGCCGCTAAAAGGAATTACGCTGATGTGAGAAGAAGTCAGTAGAATTTTCAAGATTTACAACCTGTTTTGTTAAGGTAGCGCTAGAAAGGAGAGGTAGCTTTGGGCAAACGAGGGGAAGTAAAACTTAGATAGGTTGGGGGGGACCTTCAAGTAATTTCATCTCGTGTTGGAAACAAGTTGAATCCGTTGCTTACTAAATTAAGCTTCCGCCAAGAGCTGAGCAGGGTTTACCAATATGTTTATGTATCCAAATTTGAAGACGTCATTATCCCGACGATCCCTTTGTCGTTGTTGGAAGGACTCCAATGTGATGAAAATTCCATTTGTAGAGAAACCTCGTAGAGATCATGGATGAGAAGTCAAACATTGAGGCCAAGCCGTAATCTAAATTGCCAAGGTTCGATGGAACTCTAGGCAAGGCCCTGAGTTACATGGGATCACGAGGATCAATTTCAAAAGAAATATCCACACCTCTTCACAAAAACAGTACCGTCGTCAAGTGCCGCATCTTAAGCCTTGAGGACAAGGCTCATTTAACGGGGGGAGACTATAACACCCCGTGTTTTAGGGTCATATACGACGTCAATAAATTCACAAGTTATTTTTAGTATTGTACGCATTTGCTTTTAAATCGTAAAAGTTAAGCTAAATCGCGTAAGCTAAAAATTATCGTTCAATGTAAACGGGCATCAAACGATTAAATGTCTACATCAAGCAAGTGTTATGTAATTATTTTGAGGATAATTATTAACTTTGTTCATTTTATTTTTATTAGTTACGTAAAGTGGTTACGTTTCGCGATAAAATGCGTTTAGGCATACCCGGAAGTACCAAAACCTATCTACGCTTCAACAAATACCCACGATTATACCAATATCTCAAAAATTATCAAGAATACATCTTACATATGCCATGTGGTCGGATTTGTGGAGATGAACCAAGATATATACCAAGGGTGTTGACTACTCCCTAAATATCAAGATATTTCCTCACCTTAGCTTCCTTGTGCTTTCCTAAGCTCCACCTCTCTTCTTATCACTAACTCTTGGACTTGGTGATTGATAAATATCTCTTACACTATATATATATATATATATCACTAGCATACACTCTCACTCTCATAAACAATTAACCAAAAATCAAAACTATCTCTCTTTCTCTCCTCAAAACCCACGGCTCAATTGCTCAACCCAAACTATCCATACTTGATTTTATAAGCACCTACATAGCCTCAATACATCATATCTAAGATACCTTAAGGTGTTTTGAAGTGTTGGATAATCATTTTCAAGTGTTAAAGAAAGAAAGAAAGATTAGGGTTTCTAAACCTAATCTAGGGTTTCATTCTTGCAAGCTTGTGTTTAAAGTCTAAACAAGGGTTTAGGACTTATTTCTTATCATCATACATCACTATAAGGTTATCTATAAACCTTTATGTCTTCACTTTTATCATTTTTATGTGTTTACATGTTTATATAGTTAAATCACCATTTAGCAAGATCCTTTTATCATGTAATGGCGATACTCTTAGTATTCCTTTAATTATGTATCAACGTTCCAACAAAAATACGTGTATGCCTAATATATATGAGACATAAGATATTAAGGGTTCTAATGGGTTTGTAACAAAGTGGTAAAGCTAAAAAGTCCTAAAAACAAGTTTTAAACACATTTTGAGAAAAAGATCTTAAGGGGCTGTTTGTAATTCGAAATTTACATATATGTTTTATGATTTTATAAAATACTACATGTCACAAGGATCGAGGGGTCATAAAGAACTCGAAAAACCGATTAATAACGAAGAAGATACGCTATTTACAAGTTTACGATAGTTAATACTTTTATAAAAGTTACTATTCATGGCAGAAACTTATACTTTGTAAAACATAAATAATATGATAAAACTTTTAATTTCGAGATCGTGCTCGAAAGAATCGCTAAAAACAGAGCTATAACGAATAAGATATGACGTTTACAAGTTTTACGCTAATTAAAACGTAAAAACGAGATTATAGCTGTGATGAACAGTAAAATCACTATTCACATCAGAATCATGAAAACCTAAAAATTTATTTTATGATCACTCGTCTTACTACGAAAGCGTGGGCATAAGAAACGCGAGAAACGGACTAAAAACGACGAAATTATGTCTTTTTTGCTAAAAGGCGTAATTATAAACGTTTTTACCATATAAATATGATTTCGCTAAAACAATTAGATGGTGATATAGCTATATAAATATATATGTGTTATTAGT
>BQNB010205576.1:0-10607 GCA_026074375.1 Tanacetum coccineum | reverse complement strand
TCGATCTTTGACTGGCAGTACCTTGACTTTCTACTTAGCAGTACTTTGACTTTTTGCTTAGCAGTACGTTGACTAATTGACCAATTGACTTGTTTTTCCCAACAGATACTCATCTTCCATTGATTGAGTTCTCTTATAATAACAGTTACCATACGAGCATTAAGTGTGCACCATTTGAAGCTCTATACGGGCGGAAATGTAGATCCCCCGTGATATGGACTGAAGTTGGAGAAAGTCAGCTTATTAGACCAGAAATTGTACAAGAAACGACTGAAAAGATTGTTCAAATTAAGGAAAGATTGAAAACGGCAAGAGTCGCCAAAAAAGCTATGCTGATAAGAGGCGTAAATCTCTTGAATTCCAAGTTAGAGACCGAGTGTTACTTAAGGTATCTCCATGGAAGGGAGTGGTACGATTTGGTAAGAAAGGGAAGCTAGCACCACGATATGTGGGACCATTTGAAATCGTAGAGCGTGTTAGACCGGTGGCTTATCGGCTGAAGTTACCCCAGGAGCTAAGCTGTGTCCACGACACGTTTCATGTGTTGAACCTCAAGAAATGCTTGGCTGAACCAGATGTTTAAGTACCTTTGGATGAGATCGAGATTGATGAAAATCTGCGATTTGTTGAAGAGCCTATTGAGATCGTAGAGCAAGATGTGAAAAATCTAAAGCAGAGAAGAATCCCATTAGTCAAAGTTCGTTGGAACTCTCGGCAAGGAGCTGAGTATACCTGGGAGCGTGAAGACCAATTCCGGAAGAAATATCCGCATCTCTTCTCTGAAACCGTACCTCCTTCAGGTGTTGCAACCTGAGCCTTGAGGACAAGGCTCTTCTAACCGGAGGAGACTGTAACATTCCGTATTTTTAGGTCATTTACGACGTCATATATTTCACTAATTTTTTTTTCTCGTACGCGTTTACTTTAATTCTTATTATATAGTTAAATCGCGTAAACTAAAAATCAACAATTAGCGTAAACGGATACCAAACAAATTTAAGTTTACGTCAAGAATCATTTTATTATTATTACTAAAGGGTAATAATTTTATTATTATGTTTTATTTTTTATGGTTACGTAATCGTTTAGTTCGCGATAAATATGTTTAAGCAGACCCGAACCAACCAAAAATTAATCATACGCTTCAACATATACTATATGTTTTATACACAAATTTTCTCAATGTTTTATAATATTTACCTAATTCATAAACTTGAGCCGAATTTACCATGGAAATAAATAAAACCAATCATACACTTTACAAAATTATACAATATGTTTAAAGTTACCAACTTATACTAGGCAAGTAAACTTTCTTTTTGCAAAATAAGATATTAGCTAGTCATTTCTTCTCTACATTTCATGAGATTGATTCTCTTTTTTAGGAACCAAGTCATTAAAACCTAAAGACTTTCACAAGTCTTGACCAAAGACTCCTTAATTCTCTTATTGTGTTTCTTTGACTAGTCTTAGGACTATAAAAGGCTTGCACTAGTAAGTAAACTCACACACTTCTCATTTGCAAAGAAAAAACTTCACCATATACATACATTTGTCTCCTAAAAACCACGGCCAAACAATCACCCACACCAAATCCATACAAAATTTTATTTACAACACTTACTCATATTCCTACATCATATCTAAGACCTACTAAGATGGTTTGAAGGTTTGGTTAAGCCTTTACAAGTGTAAAGCAAGAAAAAGGAAGTTAGGGTTATCTTGGTTAATTAGGGTTTCAAATCTTGCAAGCTTGGGTTTACAATTAATACATGGGTTTGGATTGTTGTTGGGTTCCATATTACTCACTCTAAGGTTATCTAAAAATCCTTTATGTTCTTTACAGTTATCATTTTTTTGTGTATATATGTTTATTTACAATATCCACCATTTAGGATACTTTATAAAAATGTAAAACATAATTTTTACTTGTGATCATGGTTCTTGGAACATTTTTACATATGTTATGAGGTTGAATAATATCAAGAAATAATGGATTTACAAGATTGTAAACAGGTTGTTAAGTGTAAACTTGTATATGTATAAACTTGTATTTTAATGATACTTAAACAAAAGTTTAAGGTTTTTAAGCCTTGTTAAGGACTTGATACTTTGGAACTCATGGACACAATATGGATCTTGGACTCTATTATATGTAAGACAAGTATATAATAAGTCTTGAAAAACTTGTGGTAAATTATTAAGTTAAAAGGTATATAAAACAAGTTATAAAAATGGATATGTATAAGTATTATAAAGGGTTGTTTTGGTTCGACCTTAGTAACAGCCCTACACATGTTAAAAAGTTAGTACGCTTGATGATTCCAAAAATGATAAGAAAACTAGGAAAAAACCGATTTATAACGAAAAAGATACGACGATTTCAAGTTTACGTTAAATATATACTTTTATAAAACTATTTTTATAAAATTTACTATTCAGCACAGAAACTTATACTTTTGAAATTTTAAATACGAAGACGTGCTCGAAAGAATTGCTAAAACGGAGTTAAAACGAATAAGTTACGACATTTACGAGATTTACGATAACTAAATCTATAAAAATAAATATATAACTGTTATGACAGTAAAAATCCTATTCACCAGAAAAACTCAGATTTTGAAAATGTTATATTTTGAACTCGTCTTAATAACAAAGGCGTGGATGTATGAAACGAAAGAATCGGACTTATAAACGAGAAAGTTACGCGGTTTTAACTAAAGTATATTATAAACGTTTTTACTTTATAAATATGATTTCGCTTTAAACGAATTAGCTGGTGATGTAGCTATTATAGAATGATATGTGGTATTAGTTAAATCAAAGTACAATATTACTTGGGAGTTTCTAAAATGAGCATCTTTGGGGTGGTTGTATCGACGTGTTGTTGGATTTATGATTTCAGTGTCCTAGCTCCTCATACATCACTAATTGGACCTCCTTAACTTATGATAGCCCGAACGATAGTATGATGAGCTATACGACCTATAAATAATCAAGTGTTTAGTATTTTACGACCTATATTGGATTAGGTTGCATTCGATCGTTTCCGTGACGCATTTTTATTGTGATATACTTGTTGATTACCATTCACTCGAGGTGAGGTTCATAGCCCCATTTTAGTCTAATTGTTTTACAAACTCTACGGGTTGAAATTACATGCTTGTTTTACTACGGACACAAGTGTTTTAAACTATATGCTATCCAGATTATTGCGTGATTATTATTGCCTAAGTTATCACAGTGTCATCTTAGTCCCTAATATCATGAACCGTCAATTGCTATTATAGTGAGCGCTAGTGTTGTGGATAGATCTATCGGGACTAACAATCCCCACCGAAATTTATGGTCACAAGTTGATCATGGTGCATTTAACATTTAGAGAACTGTAGGCTGTGTTGGCAGACACCCTGCCTATTTGGGGCAGACAGACAGTTAAGGCTTCGAGGTTATGAGCTTAGCGCAATAATACATGTTTTGGACTACTAAATTTTTTTCATAGTCTACCATTACTTAAATCTTGTGATCCACACTTTTACAGACAAACCTATGAATTCACTCAACCTTTATGTTGACTTTTAGCATGTTTAATTTCAGGTCCTAAGGTATAAGCTTGGATGGGAGCCGTGATGGATATCAATGAAGATGGATTTTGTGTTTATTTAAATTCAATGCAACTTTTATCTATAAAAACTTAAGTCACCTTTTGGTAGTATGAAGCTTTGTTAATTAAAAACGTATGTAGGTAATGTTTTTGACTTTTAAAAACATATAGGACCTAATCGTATGAACTCTGATATTTTGCTATTGCATCGAATGAAATGCTTTTTTATATCGTCCATTTAAGGTCTTTTCATATTTCTTGATGTTGTATTAGACGTAGCATCCCCATTGTTTTCCTTACGATGTATACAGATTTTTAGGTGTTACATTGGGCACTACTCAAGATAAAGGCCAGATTAAGGCTTGAAGCCTCTCAATAACAAGACAACAACTGCACTCCTGGAGCTTATATAAAGAAGAAGAAGACATAAGTAGAAAAAAAAGGGAGTAGATTAGTTTTAGTTTTTTTATTTTTAATGTTTTTATGTTTTATGTCTTTAAATTCTGTCATTTTAAACTTTCAAGTATTGTAACCCTTTATGTTTAATGAAATTTTAGCTTTAAAGTTTTTTAAGCAATTCTGTCTCTTTTAATCTTTAAGCATTTAAGCTTATTTATGTTTACAAGTCATTTCTAGAAGCTCTCATAAGTTGTTAGAACCTGTTTTGCCAATTTAAGCTTTTTCAACAGCTTTTGTTATATTTCTGGTCATTGAAATCAAGAATTCTAAATTTTATCTTTTGGAAGATAAAGACTCTAAAAGGGAAGAGCTGATGGGTTAATTTTTAGTTTGCTTATTGATTAAGCTTGTGGTTAGAGCGTATTTAGGTTGTATTATCCCTGTTTTGAGCTTGGGTTTGGAGGTACTCTCAACTTTTTTTCAATTTTTGCTTATTTTCTTCTGTTTGCTTTTAGCATGCTTTATTTCCTGCTTATTTTGATTATTATGTTGCTTTTTGCTTACTGTGTCTTTCTTTATTGTTGATAATTGTAATTTTTGTTTGTTTTAGTGCTAAAACGGAAGCATGGCACTTTGATCTGCTTATTTTTCTCTTTTCTTATTTCAGTGCTTATTCCTTTGTTTTTTATTATTACTTATTGCTTATTAATCATTGATTGATATCTGTCTTTAATGTCCTTAGCTTAAACCATCTTAAATAAGCTTGAAATTTATCTTTTTAGAACTTAAATGGGTGTTTGGCACAAGGGCCAAAATGGGTCAAAAGGGTTTGAAAAACCCTTTGGGTCATTTGGTGAAGTTTGACAAGCTTTATTGAGTTATTTTAAATCTATTTGCAAGAATTTTAAGTGCTAAAAGTTGTTTTAGCTCTTTTCTTATTGAGTCCTTCAAAACTGTTGCACAAAACTGTTTTCATTAGCTTATTAGATTAAGGTTTTTAAAATCAGCTTGTAAGAGTTATTTTAGTGTCTTTTATTGTCCATATGCAGTAGGTTTAGAAAGTTTTAAGTGACCTTTAGTATTTTGCAATTATGTCGTAGTCCTTATAAGTCTTTAAATAGTCCTAAGTTCAGCAGCCTAAATTCATAAGCTCCTATTAGTTTTAAATTATGATTTTTATCATATAAGCTCATTAGGTGCCTTTCTTTATCTATTTTAGCTTATTATAGGTTTTAAAGTCTTTTTACTAGCTTATATTAAGGTTGCATTATAGCTCTTTGTCTTTTCAAAAATAAGTCAGCAGCTGCTGAGTGTCATCAGTACTTTTGTCCTAGCTTTTTAATTGCTTAAATAAATTTCAATTGTTTTCTGTTCGCTTAATTTTGTGCTAGTTGGCCCAAGCTGTAAGTGATATACATTATAAGCGTAAGGATCCATCTTGGGGTTAAAAAATAACCCACAAAAGGCCCTTGTGGCTGTTTGCTGCTAGTATGTGCCACTTTGCCTTATTTGCTTATTTTTGCTTTCCTCTGCTTAAATCCTTGTGCTTATTTCATTTAGACTCAGTTAATAATGTAGGGCTTTATAAGGTTTTAGCTTATTTGTCGTTTACTTGCTTTTTTGTTTAGAAAATTCCACACAGTTTAAGCTACTTTAGTGCCTTAGTGTTTTTAGCCATGTTGTTCAATCCTTTTATAGCTCTTATATAGCTTATTGTATTTGCTTATTTAAGATTAATCTTGCTTATTAGGTGTAGTTTAGGCCCCTTATAGCTTATGTAGTTTAGGGTGTAGCTTATTTCAGCTTTTTGAGCTTAATTAGTTTGAGCATTTTTAGTGAAAATCATTTTTAGCTTTTCTGTCACCTCAGTCTGCTTATTTCCTAGCTTATTAGTGCTTTTCAAAAATATTGTCTTTATTAAAAATGTTCCCTATTTTAGCTTCATTTTATTAAGGTTCCTTTTAAAAAAATTTAAAAAATAAAAAAAAAGGGGATAGGGGAAATCTGGGGTGAGCAAGGCTAGAACCCCAGTCCTTACCCTTTAACCCATCCGATCACACACACATACTCAAACCAAAACTGCCTATGTGTCTTTTCAGTTTATTCTTGCATAAATTATATTTTATCAGTCTTTTTAGCCTTTTAGGCTTATATGCTCTTTTTGCGTATAACAGCTTATTTAGATAAAGCTGTTTTCTCACTTTTATTTTCTTAAAATCCAACATTCTTTTAAGCTAACTTTTTTGCATTTTTTCAGATTTTTTCCCAATTTGTTTACTATTTTAATAATTTCTTTTCATATCAGTAATTAATTCATAAAATTAAATCAAAACTCAATAAAAATATAATTCTTTTTTAAATTTTTTCTTTTATCGTTTAGGACCTAGGAAAAATTAAATTTGCTTTCGTAGGGTTTAAAATTTAAATTTGATTTTTTAAAGAACGGGATTTAATCCCGTTCTCGTTTTCTTCGCGTTTTTAACTTTAAATGCTTTCATTTTTGGTCTAGTTTTCTTTATTCTTTCTTTTTAGTCACTTAGGGTTTATTAAAAGTTAAAAATCAATTTAGGATTAACTTCGGATAAATTAGGTTTTTAAGTCGCGGTTTTTTCGTTACCCGTTTATAGGTTTTAAAACTTAAATAGCTTTCGTCTTTGGTTTTCCTTATATTCGTTTTTGCATGTTATTAGTCAGATTTGGAATCCCTAGCCCCCAATTTATTATTTATTCAAAGGCATAATTCCCAACATCGATTCTCGATTTTCCATTCACGCCTCGTAAGGGAGATAGACCGGTATGGTTTGTACATTTGTGGGTAACGAAGATGAAGAAGCCGTATTTCGGTAATACTATACTAATATTATTGATATTATTCATATTTATTTTATATTTATATTCTTTTTATTATATATCTTTATATGTATTAAAAGGTGGCTTCTGTCAATGTGTAATCATGATAAGGGTTGGTGGTATGGGTAGAGAATTATTCTTTTCCCTAATGGAGGATATGTTAACGCTTGAGTTGTCAATAGATAGTGAAAGTTTCTCTTCTATCTAGGTATTTGCGGATAACTAGTATTGCTAATTATAGAGATTGCCTCGTTTGCTGGTTGTTTATTCGGATTCCTAAGTATAAGCTTTTCATCCTTCTACGTACTTTGTTAGTATGGATACCACGCTTTTTCTATTTGAACGTCTCGATGTATATTGGTGTTTCGGGAATCTGCATCCTTTTGGATATGGTCGCGTTTCGTTTGTTAGTTTTTGCATTGATTACTCGTTGAGTATCAAAACATTTCTTTTAAGCACTAATTGTTCCTAACATATTTAGTGCTGGAATCATTACATCCCTTGGTTGTTTATCCCTGGGTTTCATAACCCGTTGGCGACCGTGTTAGTATAGATGCTTTTAGGTTTGCTCGGTTGATCGTCTATTTTGATATACCTTATGTTTTCTTTTGGGTACGTAACGTCTTGCATGTGTTTTCTTGTACGAGTTCGTTTGATTTTATTTTGAGTATATGGTTCCTGGTATTTTCTTTCGTTTTCAAATAATAGAATTATGTTAGAGTCTGTACGGTGTTTTACGATCCCTGTTGGTATTATGGTGACTTTTGTTTGAGTAACATATTTTATAATTGAAGACTAATTATAAAAACCCTTTTAAAGTATTGTGTTAGCTGTTTGGGAAACTAAATGTTTAAAAATGATCTTTATAAATAGAATTTGTTTAAATGGGGCCCAGAGATAGGATATGATAATTGTTGAGTGGTTAATAGATTTTTTTTTATTATAAAAAAAAAAAGCAGGGTTTTAAAGTGATTCATAGTGGTAAGGTAAGATGCCACCTTTAGATATCATCTCTAGATTTTTATGACAACGAGAGTGAATTTTTATAAAGGTTTTACATTTAAGACAATTTTATTTAATTTTTAAAAATGATCTTTTCTACTTAAAGTGACTTTTTCTTTTGAAAATGATTTTTATAAAAACATTATTTAATTTGGTCTTTCGAGTAAAGTCGATAATTAGTATAAGAATTTATGTCTTTCGTATTGATTTTTTTATGTGTTCTTTTGTCGTGGTACGCCTGTTGATTTTCTTTCGTTGCGTTTTCACTCGGTGCATATACGTATCTTTTCTTTTCAAAGATTCTTATGTCATTTGATCCACGTCTATTTGCATATGTGGAATCTCCTATATGCATTCCTTCGCCTTGCTAAATCGATATTCGTTTGTTATCATATTGGTTGTTCGTAAACCCTTAGAGTTCGTTGATACCGTTGAGTCGTGGAAGCTTTGATGTGATTATGGGAATGGACTAGTTGTCCAAAAGGAAGTTCGTGTAGTATGTCATGAGAAGGTGGTTAGGATACCGTTGGAAGGTGATGAGATACTTCGGGTTCATAGGGAACGTACTTTGGGAGCCGACCAAAGCTAATGAAAGTTTAAGGTAGATGAACCAAAATTGAGTGATATTTTCATCGTACGAGATTTTATTGATGTGTTTTCGGAAGATTTGTCAAGGACCACGCAACGACAAGTTGAGTTCCGCGTAGACTTAGTTCATGGAGCGACGCCAGTCGCGAAGTCTCCATATCGTCTAGCACCCTCGAAAATGCAAGAATTGTCTGAACAACTTCAAGAGTTGGAAGACAAGGGTTTCATATGACATGTCTTTTCCATGGGGAGCACGTGTTTTTGTTAAGATGAGGATGGTTCTTTTCGCATGTGATTGATTATAGGGAGTTGAACAATTTAACTGTTAAAAATGTTATCCACTCCTAGAGTGATGACTTGTATCTGATCAGTTACGGGAGTGTGTCCTTTTTAAAGTAGATTTTTGGTAGGTTATCATCGGCTACGTAGTGCCATGGGATGCCTTCCAAAGACCGCATTTCAAAAACGAGTACAAAATTCGAGCTACGGTTATGGCTTTTGGGTTAACAAAGCACCAGCGGTTTTCATGGACTTATGAACAGGTTTGCAAAACGAATCAGAAGTATGAGTGAGGCGTAGAACGAGAAGAGGCTTTCCAAACCTTGAAGAATGATTTATGTGATGCTTCAATTAATCGAATGTAGTGGTTGATGCGTTTAGTAGAAAGGGAGAGTGAAACTAAGACGAGTAAGGGCAATGTCCATGACTATCCAGTCATATGTTAAGGACAAGATATTGGCTACTCCAAGTTAGACGTCCAAGGTAGAGAACGCACCAGCAGAAATGCTGTGTGACCTGGACCAACAAATAGAAAAGAGGGCAGATGATGGTTAGTACCTTATGGATTAAATTGTATAGTGAGTATGAGTACAAAATTCGCTACCATCCAGGTAAGGAAAATGTGGTGACTGATGCGTTAAGTAGGAAGGAATAAGTGAAACCTAGACGTGTTCGAGCGATGGCTATGACCATTCAGTATGGAGTAAGAGTAATGATACTGACAGCCTAAAGTGAGGCGTTCAAGTAAGAGAACGTACTCACAGAAATACTACATGGTTTAGAGCAACAGATGGAAAGAAAAGGAGACGAGAGTTTGTATTTTATGGATCGTATTTAGGTTTCATTAGTAGGAAGTCAAATGGACGAGGCCCATGCATCAAGGTACTTGGTACATCCGGGAGCGGATAAGAAGTACTATAACCTTGGAGTCATGTATTGGTGGCCATGAATAGAGAAGGATTAGCTATCTATGTTAGCAAATTTTGGACTTGTTTAAGAGGTGAAGACTGTAATGTCAAAGACTTTTGGCTTGCTGCAACAGCCTGAGATACTTGAGTGAAAATGAGATAGAACCACCACGAATTTTATCACTAAATTTCCAAGATCAAAGTAGTGAGTATGATGTGATTTAGGTGATGGTCGATAGACTGACCAAGTTAGCTCATTTTCTAGCTATACAAGAAGATTTCAAGATGTGAAGTTGGCAAAGATTTATATTGATGAGATAATAGCAAGGAATGGAATTCTGGTGATGATCAACTAAGATTTAGATGGATGATTTACCTCGTGGTTTTGGCAGACGCTGCAGAAAGTGTTAGTGACGCGATTAGATTTGAGTACTGCTTAGCATCCTCAAGTGGATGGACAAAGTGAACGTATGATTTAGACTCTGGAGGATATAATGAGGGCATATGTTATTGATAAGTGTAAAATACACATATCCGTTTGTACCTAAAATAACCCAAATAAACCCAAAATAGTCTAAAATTAGCAAAAATGTGCTTGTATTTGTGTTTTGTATATGCAGGTACGGATATATCAAAAATCACAAGAAAACATCAAAAACGGGCAAGCAAGGACACGGGAATCAGAAGAGTACAAAAAGAAGCCAAAGAATCAAAGCCAAAGCCAGAAAAGTCAAACCCGCAGTCAAATCCAGTCAACATGGTCAACAAAAAGCCAAGCAATAAAAGACAAAACACAAAAATATTCCATTTTTACCCTCAAAATCTCACAAAAGTCCAAAATGACCCCTCACCTCTTATTGGGCCTTAGTAACCTTAATGGGCCCTAAAAACCCTAGAAAACTCACCCGGATCCAAAAGCCTAATCCTTAGCCCAATAACCTTTTTTTTATAAACCACAAGGACCTAAACTGCCAAGT
>BQNB010205575.1:0-10607 GCA_026074375.1 Tanacetum coccineum | reverse complement strand
CTATTAAATAAGGGTAGAGTCAGGATCGTGACTCGAACAAAAACAAGCGCTTCTCGGGAGGCAACCCGAACATATTTATTTAATTGCTTTGTTTGCATTTTAATTCCGTCGTGTGTTTTATTCTTTATCGTTTGTTTTTATATGTTTTAATCATATGTAATCATGCTTTGTTTTGTCTTTAACTTGTCTTAATTGCAATCAAAGGTATTTTGCATCAAATAAGTATATGGGAAATATCCGGTTTTTAAGAACCATTCAAACATGCTAAACAAATAATTTAGATTAATTCGCGTCTTGTGTGTCATGTGATTATACTAATCAATTTTGTGGTTTATGTAGTAAAATTTTCAAGAAATAACTTGTTAGGAATCCAAAAAAGGATCGGTCACTCCACGTATTTTACATTTCTAGCTCGTAGTCCACAAAATATTATTTAGTAAGCTAACCGGACTAAAGCATAAAAAGCCCATGGCAAGCCCATAGAAATCCCAGTTTATCCTTTGTATAAAAGCCCTCTCCACACATGGAGAGGGTGTTGGTTGTTCATTTTTCACACACACTTA
This sequence comes from Tanacetum coccineum, assembly GCA_026074375.1. Taxonomy (NCBI): domain Eukaryota; kingdom Viridiplantae; phylum Streptophyta; class Magnoliopsida; order Asterales; family Asteraceae; genus Tanacetum; species Tanacetum coccineum. The sequence continues at coordinate 10,044 of BQNB010205575.1, read as the reverse complement.
ATCTAATATTCTCTTATTTGTTTCTCTCTCTAATTGTTCATCTAACCACCTCTTTCTCTCTCTAAAACTCTAAACGAATTCCATACTATATGTGTTAAGATATTCTATAATTGGTATCAAGAGCCATGGGGTGGTTGTGAAGGTTTTGTGTGCTTTTTTCTACCCTTTTACTTTTGTACTTTGGTTCGAACCTATCAAGAGATTTCATCTTTTGAGGGTTTAAAAACCATAAAGCTTTTAACTTTCTTCTTTATTTATCTTATTTTAGGCTAGAAGTACAAGAAAATCTTTATAAAACCATCAAAAATTTCATCTTTTTTGTTAGAAAAAGGGTTTTGTACCAAGAATCTTGATTTCAAATTTTTCGTGTCAAAAACTTTAAAGTTGGTGTTTTTAATGTTCTAATAGTCTTAGATAGGTAAGAAGTACAAGAAAAATCATGTAAAAACGTCAAAAAGTGAGTCTTTTTAAGATTTTTGGTTTTTGAGTTTCGAAGTGTATTGGGCGAATTATACGTGAAGGCGAGTTATACGCGTGTTTCTCTTCAGGCGAATTATACGTAATTTCAAAGGCGAAGTATACGTATTTGTCCAAAGGCGAAGTATACGTATTTGTCAAAGGCGATTTATACGCTAAGTTACTCAGGCGACTTATACGTAACTTTCAAAGGCAATTTATACGTATCTTCCAAAGGCGATTTATACGTATTTTGTCTTAAGCGATTTATACATGCGTTTCTCTCAGGCGAATTATACATTTTTCTCTTAAGGCGAATTACACGTGTTTTTCCACAGGCGATTTATACGTAAATTTTCTATAGGCGATTTATACGTGTTCATTTCGAAGGGCGATTTATACGTGTTCATTTCCAAGGGCGATTTATGCATGTTTATTTCCAAGGGCGATTTATACGTTTATTTCCAAGGGTGATTTATACGTTGTTCCTTAAGGCGATTTATACATAATTTTCTTGGGTGATTTATACGCTTTACGTTTAGGAGGAACTTTACACTTGCATTAGGTGAATTAATACGGTTTTTTTGATTTGTAAAATCTTGTGAAACTTGATTTCCAAGGTTTTTATCAAGAATTGTAAAATCCCGTGTATTCCAAAGACTCAACTTCATTAATCAAACCTCACTTTAACACAACAACCTCCAATCACTTTCGATCATCTTTTATCTTATCACATTAAAATGGATTCAATTATTCCACGTTGGAAAATGATACTCTTGAATGGTACATGATATCTCGGTGTGATTAATCGTCCACCTTTATTGTTTGGAAAGACATGCATGATTTTTGGAAAAGTAGAATGGAATTATACATGCAAAACAGAGAGCACAAAATAATGATACTTGAATCAGTTGAAAACAATCTACTCATTTGGCCTACTATTAAAGAGAATGGGGTGATCAGAACAAAGAAATATGCTGAATTATCTGCTGCTGAGAAAATTCAAGCTGATTGTGATATGAAGGCAACCAATATCATTCTTCAAGGTCTACCAGCTGATATCTATTCACTTGTTAATCATCACAGAGTTTCCAAGGATTTATGGGAGAGAGTTCAATTACTAATGCAAGGTACCTCTTTGACTAAGTAGGAAAGAGAGTGTAAACTATATGATGCATTTGATAAGTTTACTCACATCAAGGGGGAATCACTTCATAAGTATTACTTGAGATTCACTCAGCTGATCAATGACATAAACATCTACAACATGAAAATGGAGCAATTTTAAGTTAATACCAAGTTCTTAAACAGTCTTCCACTTGAATGGAGTAAAGTTTGTGACTGATGTCAAGCTTGTAAAAGATTTGCATACTACCAAATTTGATCAGCTTCATGCATATCTTGAACAACATGAACTCCATGTAAATGAAGTCCGTCTTCTGCGTGAACGCAATCAAGATCCACTTGCATTTGTTGCAAATCAGCAGATGACACCACCTCACTTCAACACTTATCAGTCTTCATACAATAATCCTCAGCTTCAACAACAGTTTCCACCATCTCAATGTGGATCAATTCATTCCACTCAACACTACTCATCTACTTATCCACCACAACCTCAATTCAATCATTCATTCGTTCCACCATCATATCTATATCAGTCTCAAATGAATCATCAAACCTTATCTGTTCCACAAATTGCTTATCAATCACCTCAAGTTTCTACACAACCTATGATTAAGTCACCTCTTGTGGACTCAGGTCTTGCTGTTTCGGTATTCTCTCAAGGAGATGATCTAATTACTTGTCTCAACAAGGCAATGACTTTTCTAACAGCTGTAGCTTCCTCAAGGTTCCCCCAACCAATAATCAACTTAGAACTTCATCGAATCCAAGAAACCAAGCCACTATTCAAGATGGCAGGGTCACAGTGCAACAAGTTTAGGGGAGACAAGGTCAAAGTTATTCTGGTACTGGTTATAAGAGTAATGCTACTAGTTCTGGGGGAAACAATGCAAGTGGACAGGCAAGGGTTGTTAAATGCTACAACTGTTAAGGTGAAGGACATATGGCTAGGCAATGCACTCAACCTAAGCGACCAAGGAATGCAGCATGATATAAGGATAAAGCAATGTTAGCTGAAGCTCAGGAAGCTAAACAAATTTTGGATGAAGAGCAACTCGCATTTCTTGCAGATCCAGGGGTTCCAGACGGTCAAGCTATTCAGACAATCATTCCAAACAATGCTGCTTTTCAGACTGAGGATCTTGATACTTATGATTCTGATTATGATGATATCTCGAATGCAAAAGCTGTTCTCATGGCCAATATTTCCAACTATGGTTCTGACGTTATCTCAGAGGTACCTCATTCTGAAACCTATGTTAATGATATGGAAAATCAAAGTGTGCATGTAATACAGGATTTTGAACTAACATAAGTTGTGGATTTTACAGATAATGAGATACATAGTGATAGCAATATCATTTCGCAATCTCAATATTTGTAAAAAAACACAATAGACAAATGTTCAAGATACTAATTTGCAGGCATAACAAGATTCAATGATCTTATCTGTGATAGAAAAAATGTCAGAACAAATGATTAATCATGTATATAATGGGAAAAGGCTAATAAGGAATAGAATAATGAATCAGTAACCACTAAGCTAGAGAGGTATAAAGAACGAGTCAAAACTTTTAAACAATGTCTTAATATTGATTCAAGCAGTCGTAAAAAATGATTGATTCTCAAATGGATGATATGATTAAAGAGAAGCTTGCACTGAAAGAACAAGTTGACTTACTTGAGCAATATCTTTCTAAACAAATCAAAGAAAAGGAATGTTTATTGCAAACATTCACGGTTTTCAAAAATGAATCCAAAGAAAAGGAAAATAAATATATGGAAATTGAAATTGATTTGGAAAAGAAGATAAAGAAACTTAATAATATTATTTTTAAAGTGGGTCAATCTGCTCAAATAGTGCACATGTTAACTAAGCCATAAGCCTTCTATAATAATATACACAAACAAGCTCTAGGTTATCAAAATCCGTTTTATCTTAGTAAAGCTCAGCGGATTAAACCAACCTTGTATGATGGTAGTGTTATATCTGCTAAACATGTTGCTATGCCTGTGATTGATGATGAGGAAACATTGATTTTGGAATAAGAGAGTTGATCAAAAATGTCTGAAAAAGAAAAGGATCCAGAGGCCATTAAACAAAACATTTCTCATAAACCTATTAATTGTGAAAAATTAAATAGACTATCTGATGATTTTGGGAAACATTTTACTCCACAACAAGAATTGTCGGTTGAATTCTGGTTGTGTATGTCCAATCCTACCAGTAAACCTTCTGATGCATCCCCTGTCAAAATAGAAGCTCCTAAAGAACTTACTAAGGTTAGCTTGGTGAATGAAAGCCTTAAAAAGCTTAAATTTCACTTTTCTAGGTTTGACAATGTGGTGAAGATAAGGATTACACCTAATGCTCGTACAGAAGGTGAATGGGGGTTTGAACATACGAAAGCTATTTTTAACAATGAAATTGTTCCATTTCTAAAATCTTTAAAAGACATCTTCAATGTGTTTGATAGAGATCTTCTAAATGAAATAATGGAAGTACAGACAGTTTTTGACCAAATGAACGCTGCTGTTCAACAGTCTTTGGTTGACAAACAATGTTTGGAAATTGCTAAAAATGAATTACTTTTGGAAAATGATTAACTCTTACAACAAATCATGTCTCAAGATGTTCTTTTAACTGTGATGAATTCTATGTCTTTTATTGGTGAATCTGTTAATATGGATGGAAAGAGAAAAGAATCTTGTAATCTTAAGGCCGAGCTTTTGAAATCACAAAATGCGTTTAATGATCTTTTGAAAAGTTACTCACAACTTGAAAAACATTGTCTTTCTCTTGAATTTTCAATACAACTTAATCAAGAAATTTTTCAAAAAGATGAATCTTGTAATAATCAAAATGCTCTCAAAATTCTAGAATTTTTTGAAAAAAATGATTTGAAAGCTCAGCTTCAAGACAAAGACATTACCATTTGTAAGTTGAAGGATATTATCAAATTAATAAGAGAAAAGTCTAAGGAAGAGAATGTCAATTATGATTATGGTGAAATTGAGACGTGTCTCAAACAACATGGTTGAAAAAGATGGGTATAATAGACTTTCGAAAAGCTATCTCAACTTGAACACACTGCATAACCTCTTGAACTTGCTAATGCAACTCAATAAATAAATTTTCACAAGAAATAACAACATCGATGAAGCCAAACGAACCTTCAATTTAAAGATCAATTGTTTGAATAGAACAATTTTGAATGCATGTGCCTTCAGCAAAAGACAAACAATCTAGAAAGTTGTAAAAGCAAACATTAAACGTTGAAAAATAAACCTTCCCACCACAAACAATGATGAAAAAGGACTAGATGAGATGAGACCATCAACCATAGAACTGGTAACATAGGGGTGGAAAAACTGATTGCTAAAAATGAGCATTTGAAATAGACTTATAAACAAGTTTATGATTCAATTAAACCATCACGTGTTCGTGCTAAAGAATACACTGACTCTTTGGTTAATCAATTAAATCAAAAGTCTGTTGAAATTACTGATTTAAATGCCAACGTCAGGAAAAAAGTAAGAATGTGTCGTTTGTGGTGTATAGTATTTATATTCAATTTTCATTTATATTTTTCCGACTTAACCAAAAACAACACTTTAACGGGAAGTGTACCCGATCGGTAGTAGTTTTATGGTAAGTAGGGTGTCGAACACTTGAAGCGAGGTTAAATCTCTTAATTTATTTATATTTTGGTTGTCTAATCTAAGTTGATTAATCTAAGTCAAACCTATTCTAATCCTATGTTTTTTTAATCCTAATTCTAACAGTAAAAGGGGTTTCAGAGCCTGATAAGACTGCACGGTTTGGTGTTGACTACAACAATTAAGCAAGATACTTTAACCCACGCAAGCAAATTAACAGAAGATAAAAGAGTAGTCGAGCCTTATGATAGAAAACTATATTAGCAGTCATTAATCCGATTAGAAGTTGGTTTGTTTATTCAGTGCAATGATTACTTATCTCAAAGAGGTATATCATCATAGACTTAGGCGGACTTCATCCTGAAGACCTAAGACACCTAATTCTGTCACAATTAAAGCATCCGCATAAAGCACCTAATACCATATTATAATCTATCTTAGGGATTAAAGTAATGGTGATCTTGTTAAACCCTAGCTCATAGAGACTTTACCCACTTACTGCTTAATGACAATTTATACTCTAGTAGTCCACTTGTCTAACTATCCAATGGAATCAGAACATTATTTGTTGAATTATCTAGATTCACCTACTAGTCAACATTTCAGACAAACAAAGGCAATTTCCGTTAACTAGTTAAGCCATAAGCGCATCCTTAGCACGATTTTAGAAGGACAATATTTGTGATCCTATAATTCTAGATGTATAAATCACTATATGGAGAGTTATCCCGGCATCTAGATTACTTGGTCTGTATCACTAGATCCAGTTAAATGATAGGTCGCATACAAAAGCCTATAAACAAGTATAAATTGATAAACATAAACAAGCATACAACGATAAATTAAGCAATCGAGATATAAAGCAAGAACAAACATTCAAGATCTTCATAATAAACGTCTAATACCCCGAGAGGAATTATCCTTCAAACAACATAAAGATTACAAGGTAATTGTTTTAAGCCAAGTAAACAAACCAAATTAACGAATGATACAAAAATTAAACGATTACAAAAGTATAAGAAATTACACGTTGTCTTCTTTGGATTGGAATGTGTTGCAAGACCTCTTTCCTTTTTCTCATCTGAAAATTGATTTTTGTGGTTTAGGTATCGAGAATATAATTTAGCACACTTAAAACTCGATTTTGACTTTTCTATTTATACTTTCTGGAAGTCGGTTCGATACGGCGTAATGGATTAGATACGGCGTATTGGAGTTTCTTGGAGTAGGGACCACGTTTGATATCTTCCAGAATATTCACATGCTATATATCTGATACGGCGTATTGGTCTTCTCTGGAAATGGCGTATTGAGCTTATTTCCTTTGTGGTCTTTGGTGATTGCAGGTAGGGGTGTCAATAATCCTGACCCACCCTACCCACCCCGACCCAACCCAACTCGACCTTATTCGTGGGTTAAACAGGTTCAAAATTTGAAGTCGGACAGTCGGTCAACCCGACTAACCCGAATTCGAAATAGTGTCGGGTATCGGGTTCATATACTTTGCCTATTCGGGTTCGGGTCAACCCGACTGACCCGAGTTAAGCTTTTTTTTTTAATTTTGTTAATAAAAATTCAAATTTTCTTAATAAAAATTCAAAATTTCTTAATAAAACAAATAAAATTTTATAAATAGGACAGACCAGAACCCGAATTGACCCAAACCGACTTGGACCCGACCCGTTTGACCCGAACCCGACTAACCCGAGTTCAAATAGGGTCGAGTTCGGGTATATTATTTTTAGCCTCGACCCGACTTGGACCCGACCCGTTTGACCCGAACCCGACCAACCCGACCCGATTCACACCCCTAATTGTAGGCACATATACGCCGTATCTTCCTTGATGGATACGACGTATTGATTGTCAGAATAGTAATCTTCAAAATATCTTCGTTTAAGCTCCAGAATGCGCGCCTTTTGCTAATATTCACCAAGTACTTCGTAATTACTGCAATTCTCAAATATAAACGATTAATTAACAATTATTTGCAATAATTATACAAAATGGGTTAATTACATGGGATAAATGATGCTATAAAATAGATGTTATTTGTTGTCATCAAATATCCCATCACTTGAATCCTACTTGTCCTCAAGTAGCCTTTAGAAGTTTATAAAAATATATCCCTAAGGATATTTTCTGTTAAAGCATTTATTTGATCTGTTACAAGTACACAACCAAACACCTCACGAAATAGAAAGATGAAAAACACTCAAATCGCTCAACTAATCTATGTGGTAACATGTAACTAATTCACTCAATGCTCGGTCGTGACGAGTATTCTATCATAAGCTTGTCAAGGATACACATCTCCACCGCTAAAGCTAAGGAGTAACAAGTTTATAAAGGTAAATATGGGTTTGTATGATAAGGCTTATGGTTGATTACTCTAACTAATCTTTATCGATACCAATATTCCAAGAGGGCGACAAAGACCACACATACACATCCATAATGATGGGATAGACACATGTGACTGCTCACTCCCATCTCGTATAAGCTAAATAGTAGGAATAGTAAAGTAATATAGGGTATGGATCTTCTAACTTTCACCAATAGTAATAAACCATCAAGGCAGCTGAGACATGCATACATGGCCGTAACGACGGAATAGACATGCACGCTCGATCATATCCTCATTCGTGTAAAACCTATGGTTAATGATTAGGAAAGGGAAATAAATTGTTGTTAAATAAAATACAAGTTGTTAGACACTTTTTTCCAGACCATTACCATGATAAAGACACAACTATTTACAACGTCTTGATCATAGATCAAAAACAACAACCTAAGTTGGCATTCCCATAACGGTCAACTTCCTAAACATCCCAAACTTTACATACTTTACAAGGCTAGTGGCGATATCTTCCACTTTATACAATACTCTACATCGTCGATTTGTACCAACGAATAATCGATCCTTCGTGTAATTTCTTCGGTAGTTGCGAAACGATTATCTTCAAACTTTTCTTCTCTTTGTTGCGATTTTTCTAATTTTTTTGATTTTTTTTGCTAACAATATACTACGAAACTCAGTGTAGTTTCACCATCTTCACGATCATAATAATTCCGGATAATTCCTTCGATAATTCTTCGTTCTTCGGACGTACCATTAATTATGATGGTAGTAAAAATACATAAGTTTTGACTATAATATACATTCCCATTTGCGATGTGCAAATTTCTTTCAACCGTATTAAAGATAGAAAATTTTGACACAAGACTCGAGAAATATAAATTTTACACTTTAAGCAACCAGCAACTATAAAATAAACTTAATCTAACAGGGTAGGCTAAGGTGTAAAGGTGTAACAAAACAAATAATTGGTGTAGTTCCTAAAGGATTGGCTATACGGGTTGTGTGATAAATGAGATTTTAGTTGGTTAGTTAAAGCCTGTATAATTCAGTTTATGTGTGTCATTATGTGTTTTATGTGTTTTATATGTGTATGAGATGGAAGTACATGAGTGATGAATCATGGTACTTGTGGAAATGAAATCATTTGAAAGCTTTGCGTAGTTTCAAATGTCGTGTACGTAATATTATGTGTACGTACTATGTATATGTAATTCATATTATATATATTAGTTTAGTATTTTATAGATTGTAGAACCTTTAATCCATGTTTTAATCAAGTAAGATTGTTTACCTTTAATCATTCAATATGTCTATGTGTTGTTTGATTGATTTATGTTCTTGCTTTTTTTTATAACATGCTAGGCTAAACCCTCCCTTATATTTACTTATGATTATATGAAACCTAGATTGTAGATCCTTTTAATGTTGCTTCTTATGATGGATGTACGCATTAGGCTTTAGAAAACTAGCCATAAGATATTAAATTGGTATAGACGTCTAGGAAAACGCGAGTGTGTAGAAAGGATACCATCGGTAACAGTCTCCATACTACCTTACCCCTAATATGATTGATCCATCTAAAGATATTTCAATTGCATTTAATATACTCTTAGGGGCCTTGTAATAGTCTTCATACTATATTACTTGTGTGTTGCCTTAACGGAATATTAAATAGACGACGGGTTCATGTAATTTGTTCATGACTTAGGAAATACTTACACAGATCATCACAAGTGTGACAAAGTAACAGGATTAGGAGAATCAATCTAAGGAGTAGTATATGATCAAGTAAATACATCTTTTTATCTTAAAGTTATCACCAATAGATTAGATTATATTTAGTTTTAATTAGTTAAACAAGCCAACCTCTCAAACCATGATATTTACTTGCTTTTATAAAATAAAAATACAAAAAGAATATTCTCTCAACCCCGTAAACCTTTGTTAGATCTTGATCAAGCCTTCCCAACCTATTCCACTAGAGAACGATAACAACCCCTGAGTATTTCCTATACTACACTATAACGAGTAGGTATACTGCCTAGGGAGTTGTAAAACTTCTTGTTGAATTCTAACGACAACCGCATCAAATGGCAACTAAGTATCTTTACTTATATACAAGACAGTTTACGACACGTCATCAAAGACATGTCACCAATTCCATGTCACCTCTTTTGATGTTTTATATGACACATCGTTGCTGACATGGACACATAGCAAGCATGAGTATCCGGAATTTTTTAAAATTTGTTTCCCCTTGGCAGATTCGAACTTGGGTGTTGATCCCAATGATCAGATCTTAAACTCCTTAGCTTGATGTAAGGTTTAGTTGTATTGGATAGATCCAAGACAACTATAGTAGAAACTAAGATTGAAAATATCACAAACTATGCGGAATCTAGTTTGCAATACTAAGAAGAATAATGAAACAGTAAAACAAA